>DF820155.1:0-45519 GCA_000836195.1 Taphrina populina JCM 22190
ACATAGTCTAAATGTCCGTCTTCAGAGAGTTAACATTGAGATCTTGCGGCGTTTTCGCGTAGTAACTGGCCTGAAGAGTCAGGAACCTGGACGGAAGGGCCGCGAGAACCACATTTACAAGTGATGCTTCACCAACTGTTCCTACTTCGGTGGAACGGAATCTATTCAGGACAGCAGCAGCTTCCACGATAGCGTTGATTTCTCCCTGGGTTTTCACCCAGTTCTCGGACCCATGCACCTTTGTCTGTGTTAGGACACGCCAAATATGGGTCACTGAATCTCAAAGTTCTTATTGATATACTTGGACTTCAAGTACGAGATCGCATCGTACGTACTGTACTCCTGTACAGCTTCAACGTCCTCCGGCTTCAAGTGAAGGAGCAAGTGACCTCTCGCGATCTTGTCTTTCTTACGATGCTCAGCGGCATCCCTTGTTTTATCGGATAACAAATCCCTTTTTGACGTAGACGCTACAACGTCTAGCTCTTTGACCAAATAAAGTCCTTCCAGATAAGTGAAGACCGTCTGGGCAGTAGCCCTGTCTGAAATGACAATATCCTTTCGGTGATCCATGATAAACTCTTTTCGTACGCGCACGTTGTTAAAAAAAGTGAAGAGCACCCAGTCTCATAACCTGATGTGATAGCAAGATCGTATTCACTAACTAGGGAGCATGCCTAGTTATGTATGCCAGTCGTGGCTGAAACAATCATGTATGCAACATGTTACATGTGCCTACTCCTGACCACTCTATCCACAACACTTTGCTATCACATTACTGCATTCTTACACACGATTCACGACAGAATCGCGTACGACAGCGCAACTACAATTATAAAAGATCTAATTTAGCATATCGTGGTGGCCTGTACAGAGGACCACGGAAAACGTGTGTAACCCTATCTAGACACATATGTACATGTGAACTGTAGGATAGTAGTAGCAGAATAGAACGAGTCGCTCTGGCATGACCCAAGGGATGAATCAGGTGCCAAGCGAGGTACCGTAAAGCTACGGAATGAGTGGCAGCTTATGATCGCACAGTTGCAATAGAGCGTATACAGTCCAAAGTTAAAAAGATGCTTAGCACGGTGTCATTTCTTTGTTTAGTAGGCAGGAGAAGACTCTAAGACAAGTGCATGCAAATCGTCCATGGAAGACACCTTTGTTTCCACGTGCACTTTTGACGAATAAGGACGCGGGTTGTCGCGTGTGAAATACGGCTTGATATCTCAATTATGGAGCTCACCCGCACTCCTGCCATCTGCCTGTCGATTACCCAGCCATTGTCCGAGAGACCTTGGCTATTGGCACACATTGCCCCTCTTCTGATTGTTACCAACGGACACCGCGCAATCAAAAAACCCTTGAACGACTTGAAGCCATCGCACTTGGCATAAGTCTTTGTCAGCTTCAGCCGGCCGCAGGAAAGCGACAGCCAATTGTCAATTCAATTAATTTCTCAGTAGCAGTACGAGCTTGACAAAAAATGGGTTGCTCTCAATCGACCCCAGCGGATAACAGCGGGAAGCAGAGGAACGATGAGATTGAGAATCAGCTCAAGAAAGATCGTGCGCTTATGCGCAACGAGATAAAGATGTTATTACTGGGTATAGATGTCTGGAACGAAAAAGGAGTCTTTTAACTGACTCCGACAGGTGCTGGAGAGTCTGGCAAATCGACAATTTTAAAACAAATGAAACTCATTCACGAAGGCGGCTATAGTGTTGACGAGCGCGAGTCGTTTAAGGAGATCATTTTCTCCAATACAGTTCAATCAATGCGAGTCATATTAGAAGCTATGGAAACTATGGAGCTCGCTCTAGACAATCCAAGCAATGAGTTTCATGTACAGACCATTTTTCTGCAGCCAAATCAAATCGAGGGAGAGCGCTTACACGCTAATGTTGGGAATGCTGTCAAGGCATTATGGGTAGATCGCGGTGTGCAACAATGTTTCCAGCGGTCGCGAGAGTTTCAATTGAATGATTCAGCACAATAGTAAGTGTTCTCGCGAAGTGCCCTGACGCTATCTAATTTTTGCAGTTATTTCGACTCAATCGATCGCATTGCCTCGGCAGACTACTTACCCACTGACCAAGACGTGCTGAGATCTCGCGTCAAAACTACAGGTATCACAGAAACGACTTTCATCATTGGAGAGCTCACGTACCGCATGTTCGACGTCGGTGGTCAAAGGTCGGAGCGTAAAAAATGGATTCACTGTTTCGAGAACGTTACTACCATATTGTTTTTGGTAGCGATAAGTGAATATGACCAGCTTCTCATGGAGGACGAAACTGTCAATCGGATGCAAGAAGCGCTGACCTTATTCGACAGCATCTGCAACTCTCGATGGTTTATAAAGACGAGCATCATTCTTTTCCTGAACAAAATCGATCGATTCAGAGAAAAATTGCCAACGTCCCCCATGAAGAATTACTTTCCGGACTATGAAGGTTCGAATTTACTAATGTAGTATGCGTGATTGCGCTAACATCTTAGGTGGTAATGATTACAATTCCGCTTGCGACTACATCTTGAACAGGTTCGTTTCGCTCAACCAGAGCGATGTGAAGCAAGTCTACACGCATTTCACATGTGCGACTGACACACAACAAATCAAATTTGTGGTAAGTACTGTTGTCCTGCTCCGGAATCATTGTGCTTCGATGCGCCTTGCTTTTGGAACATGGGCTGTCCCGCACAAAATGGGGTATCTGACAAGAATTATAGATGGCAGCGGTCAACGATATCATCATTCAAACCAATCTCAGAGAGGTAGGCTTGCTTTAATATTCACGTGCTTTGGCCTGATTCGTCTCTTAATGCGTGGCCTGTAAGTTGGCCAAGAATTGGCTGAATCTTCAAGACACAATGTCCTTTTCTTCGAATACCTCTTTAGTAGCTTTTAAACAATCGTAAATTTTAGTAAACCATGAAGTTGACAGAACAAGTACCGACAGGGCGAGCATGGATCAAGAGCATCTTGTATGCATCATCTTATTATTTACAACTTGCAACGAAGACAGCATGACGTCAAAAATTGCGCAACGCTATAAAGCCATGCGAAAGTCCACGTCTCATCGAGCGAGCATTACGCTTGCGAGGAATGAAACATGACAGGTAGATCGATTTCAGGCTGAATGAAAGTGAGAGGCCACAAGTCTCGCAGAGATAGCAAAGCACCTCCACGGATAAGCTTTAGGGAGGCTGGTGTGGTTGGCTAGATAATCGCGATTGGACCCGTGAGCTGTGACATGCCGATCACCGCGATCCCCGCTCTGTCAATCTTTTTGACCTCTTGTCAATTTCGCGAATTTTGCTTTGTCTCTCTTGTCAAAAACATGTGACGCATCCTCGCAAATTACCCACTAGTGAAACGAGCGATCTCGCAAGATCATCATGGCAGAAGAAAATAGCTTCACAATGCCATTGCTCTGTCTTTGTCACTGTGACGTAAACGCCATACATGTCATCAGTGAATGCCTTACTCTCCGTAGATCTCGCAACTTTGTTTGATCAGGAGACTCGATGGCTAGCTGAGTTGCAAGTTTCGCATGTGAGCTGCGGTCGAT
The DNA here is from genome assembly GCA_000836195.1 of Taphrina populina JCM 22190. Taxonomy (NCBI): domain Eukaryota; kingdom Fungi; phylum Ascomycota; class Taphrinomycetes; order Taphrinales; family Taphrinaceae; genus Taphrina; species Taphrina populina. Next base: position 3,579 of record DF820155.1, read on the forward strand.
GACTTTTGACAAGACACTAGGGATTCGCAGATGGCACGCGGAGCTCTGGGAGTTTGGTGTGGAGAAGCGCCGATTATGGACCGAGCGACCTGCCTGTAAAAGAGCTTTTCGAGTTTATCCACCCCGCATACCGGCGCACAAGGAAATCAGCCTCCGCCCAGTTTTTTTTTCTTTTTGGTGCCGTGCCGTGTCTCGATATAAGAATACAGGTCCATCCGCCGCTCGCTCTGATTTCGCTCCTGCATCCTATTCAAACCATATAGATTCCACACTTCAATCAATGAGCGCAAGTCCGCCCATCAACATTCCCGTCGCAAGACAATCAGAGGCAGCTACATTCAATACACCTACCAATGCAGCTTTCAATACATTACATGAGTTTCCTTTCGGACGCACGCAACAGGAGCAACAAGGAGGGCTCGATCTGAGCGTACTGTCAAAACACCTGAACAATATCGAAGCTAGTCGACTAGGCGACGACCTCTCATACGCTCTTGGTGCCTGGTAGTTTGCCAGGTCGTCCTCTAGTAGCCCCCCACTCCGACCATTTCTTTCTCTTCTTCACGACGATACATTTGGCTTCTGTTATTTCCTCACTGGCTGAGCTGTTTGGGCGTGCGCGTCTAGTATAATGATCTTGCTACATACACGATCTACAGCATATAAGCGACTGCATTTGGAGATTTTTCAAGCGTGATTGGGTTATAGTATAAAGTCATCGGACTGCTTCAGCATGAAATCCTTCTTGGTCCCCTTTCGCAATTTCTTTATACCCCTCTATACTCTACTCCTATGCGCTTTGTCTAATACAATCAATTCTTACCATATCATCTCCTTCAAAATCTATATTGCATTTCCGATGAGTTCCACCATCCTTGTGCGGCGCTGCTCGGAACAAGTTCTGGTATGCTCGGCGAAAGTCGGGGCCGAGATGTGGCGTCTTGCCACATGCTTTTTGTAATTTGGTGATGGCATCCTTGATGAGTACGGACGGTACAACTCATTGTAGATACCCGTCGTCTTGCATGTCACTGCACATCTAATGAGCATCTTTATCTTGACAAAATAGCCCTGCGTAAAATGAGGACGCCCTGCGAGAAGTATCCAGCATTTGCATGTGTGTCAAATGCTCGCTGCTTCATGATCCATCTCAAGAAGTTTTTCAAGTGTTTTGAGCCCGCCACACAATGGAATTGCTTCATTTGGAAGTACCGTGTCACATGTCAAACGTGATTGCTGTGCTCCATGAAATTCCCCGAACAAGTATGGACACCATAAATTCGGGATCCGGGGCACTCACAGTGGATACCTGTGGATGATTCCTGAATAAATAGCCGCGGGAGACGTTATTTGCTGTTGCTAAATTATCGGATTCAATGATGGCTCGATTATAAGGAGAAGCGGAACGTGCTCGTGCTGTTCTTTTGCGCTTTTGTGCACACGCCTATAGAGCTATGGGTAGACAAACGAAGCAAACTGGTCGCGTTTCGACAGCCAATGAAGCATCGAGCTTACCATCTCCTTTGAGACATGGTGCCCGAGCTTCATGGCTCGTGCTTTTGAGTGTGCTCAAGACGATGCGCAATATCGGCAGTACGGCTGATGCCATCCTCTACATTCGCGGACTTTGCTGTTACATTAAAACGTCTTGGAGACGTTTCAGTCCTATCCATCCCTCGCACCCCAGCGAAAGCACTGACGACCTTTTTCGAGGCAAACTCTCGATATGACTCAAGCTCTCTCGTACTTTGAGAAGCAGGACACGCAAGATGGTCAATCGCATCACGAGACCATGATAGCGAATATCAGAAGCGCAGCCAATCAAGCGCCCATCATACCTGATTGGCCATTGCCAGAATATAGCGAAGCTTACACTGTGCCAATAGCACACCCTTGCCAAGAGTCTTGCCTGAAAGAACAGAAAGCAGGCTTGTCTGTCAGGAACATCGCTACCACGTTGCGCAGACCTGCAACGGTCAGTCTTCGTCCTTTACTTGACACTCGAGTGCTGATCTGTCAAGGGCTGGACCAAGGTATCTGAAGAACAGTCTACAGGTGACTCAAGTCTTGCGTTCACCCTGCAAGACATTGCACAAGAAACTGTACGTCATGTCGTAACATCACCACTTTGGTCCTTTAACTGCAGAACGAACACTAGTGTAGTGTCTTCTACATACAGAAAGCTAATCCTTTCAGAACCCAACCACTACACTGACAAGCTTTACCGCGGAACGCCCAAACACGGCACGCAGACCAATGATTCTACTAACACAAAGTGACGACGCTCTTGCAAGGGCACCCACTCGATACGATGGCCCTTTACCTCAGATTCCGTTGCACAAAGAAGTCTATGCGATCACTCCAGACACACAGGCAGAGTTATGCAGAATCATGGGTACTGCTACCATACGAGATATTTCACCGAGGGTGCCCAGAGTCAATAGTCCTTCTGCTCCCTCCGCTCGATCAACACGAAGTTTTCGCAGACTTGACCAGTCTTCACACGCACGAGCAGGAAATAGTGCAATTTCACGGCCGTTTGTACAAACTGATCTGGCGCTGAGGCAAATGGATGCTCTTTTCAAGGATCCTGGTTCAGTGCCTGCGCCTGGAAGAAAGGCGTTATCTGGCAGACCTGCTACGGCTGAGCCTGCGCAACGAAGACCACATCTTACACGATCCAAAAATTCAGCAATCTCGATCTTCGAGTCAGATTCAGATTCAGGCACAGTCCCAAAGTCACATCATCTACTCCGAACGATCGTGAGAAAGTTCAGGCGACGCCCCTGAATCGAAACATAAAAGTATAAATAGTGTAGCGACGCTAGAATATATTTGCTGAATACTGCTTTTAGAAACGACTACTCGACGAGTACACTGCATTGGCTGATCATATCAAGGGGTACGTAGTTTGTTATTGACTTGTCTTTTTTGCATCGTGTCCTTTACTGGCTCTTCTTTTGAGTCTTTACGAGGTTGAGAGCCCAATCTGTTGCTACTTGAGCAACAGCGATTGCTCTTGGGCTATTGAAGGACATGAAAATATGCGTTGCTTCCGGCACGACAATCAGCTCCATATCATGGCCTACATTGTTTAGCACGTTTTGCATGTCCTTGGTGGCCTGCAGCGACACGAGCGTATCGTGGTCACCGTGGAATGCAATGATTGGAGGCACTCTGGTGGCGCGCTCGAGGTAGGGATCAATAGTCAATGCTTCTGCGGCCGCTGCGTCTCCGCCACAAACGTCGTTGACAAAGTACGGTGCCCATGAGGCGTCGTGGCCGAAATGGTCCATGGGGTCGAGTGCAGGGTATAGCAGTACTGACCCGGCAATGTGCGCTTCATGCTTGACGGCGGCCAAGAGTGCCAAGTGACCGCCTGCAGAGTCTCCCGCGGTAAACAAGAGGGCTTTGTCGCCGCCATAAGCTGCAATATTGCGCTTGATCCAAGACATGGCCAATTCGACGTCTCTGAATCCGGCTGGTTGTGGGTACTTTGGCGCAAGTCTATAATTGATGCAAACTACGAGGAACCCTCGCTCGGCAGCGACTTGAATGAATGGACTTGGCATGCCTTTATTGCCTGCGACCCATGCGCCGCCATGCATAAACATCATGACTGGTTTGAGTGATGACGCCGTAGAGTTTGTCGTTGTAGTAGCAGTGTACGTGTAAATGTCGAGCAATCCTTCATCAATCTTATGCATTGCAGCCACGACGGGATCACGCAGGGCTTCTTCCGGGTCATAGTACTCGATGCCGCTGTAGATGCACAACGCATCATGGTCAGTGACTGTATATACGGGCGTCAAAGAGGCACCAATGAGGGAGAGTGTTCTGAATTTGGCGTCATTTTGGGCATTGCATCGCGTTCCGAGTTCTTGCGCCGCCTGGATGTTTTTGGCGTAGTTGAAGAGGTAGGCCACAATGAGGAGGACATCCACGAGCATGGCGAGGTAGCCGAGGGTATGACCCAACACACCCCATAGCTTGGCGTAAAGTATCACCGCGACTTTGAGGAGAATCAAAAAGTGAGGGGCTTCTTTCGTAGCACCCAAGCACCCACAAAAGACGAGTTGCACGGTCCGATTCGATGTGCTTGCTGATACGGAATGTGCCAGCTCAGGTTTATGTGCTGCCACGAGTAGAAAGGTTGTGAGGGCGACGTAGAGAATATATGTGAAGAAGGGAAGTAGCGTTGTGATGGTCCATGAGAGCCGGATCGCGAAACTGAGGATGGAAAAGAAGAGAAGGGCACTTTTGAAAGGAAGACGAATCGGGAGGGTAATGAGACTCCAGAGGCCCATTGTTGCAGTCTTGATCTGGTGAATGAATACCGTGTGTCACCTTGTCCTTGTCGAATGACGCATCAAGAATGTCCAGAGTTTCCGGCACCCGTTTTAGTTGTGGCTGAGGACAAAACACAACTTCTTTTGCATTTTTTCTTTCGCGCATCATCACAAGGTCGACCATGGTGCATGCAGATGCTTCCAATTTCAGCGTCCACTCAAGCAAGCATAATATCTATAGCCAGATTCTGTCCGCCAGCCGCTCCCTTTTCAAAGACCAGAGAAATTGGGTCTGCAATCTTTCGAATGCAGCTTCACTATTATGGCATGGTCTGCAGGCTCAACCTTTGCCCTCTGGCGGCATCATTTGGGCTGGGTTCTATGTAGTCGATCCATGCGAAAAAGAGCAATTGATTCTTGGACCATTTCAAGGCAAAGTGGCATGTCAAACGATTAAATTTGGCAGAGGAGTCTGCGGCACAGCTGCTGCCACTGGCAAGACACAGCTCGTGATGAATGTGCATGACTTTCCGGGACACATTGCATGTGATTCAGAGACATTATCGTAAGGCACAAGCAAGAATTGGGGAAAAATGGCATCTTGACTGACATGGTGCCAGGGAGATTGTGGTGCCAATCATGGAAGCCGGCAGAGTCGTCGGTGTCATTGACATTGACTGCGAACGGCTCGCTGGATTCAGTCAAGAAGATGTCGCGTACCTGGAAGCATACGCACAACTCTTGAGCGACTCGTGTGAGTGGCAAATGTGAATCGGATTCGGCAAGATGGTGGCGCAACTTTCGGCAACGCTTACGCGGCCCATGTTTCATCATAAAACACTTCTCTTCTTCTTGCTGCTTCTTCCTCTACAGCTCCCACACCATCATGCAATTCCTACTCAAAGCAGACCGTACTTTCGTCCTACAAACAGACAATGTGGCTACGTTACCGGGAGAAGTGACTCGCCTGACACATATCCCACCTGAGGCTCTGACGCTATCCAACAACGGCCGCTTCTTATGCTCTCTGGATGACCTGGAAACACTCACTTCTGGCTCAACAATTCATGTCGGATGTCGTACATTTGGCGGCGTGACCAAGAAACGTTGTGAGCAGCATGACTGCACATCTCCTGCACTGCGAAATCTGAACTGCTCCCTGTGCGCAGGACAATACTGCGCACGACACCGGCTTTTGGAGCAACACGCTTGTTCCGGACTCGCCTCTTGCAAAGACCAACTGAGGCGGGCAAATCAAGCGAAACTCGAGAGCGAGCGATGTGTGGCCCCCAAGGTCATTTAGAATGCGTCAAAAGAGTCTCACACCACTACTCCGACTCGAACCATGTTGTATAATGACACTGCTGCATGATAGAGATATATAATACATTTAATGACCCTTATCGTGTGCTCCCTTGGTCGTTTGTGGTTGACTCACTTTTGCTACTCCACACACCATTTCCCAGGAAAATAACAATAGTATTGTGTGGTAATAACCATGAGCGTTTGGTGTTGGAGTGGTCCAGTTGGGTATTCTTCATGACGACGAGGACGAAAGAGTATCTCTTGACTGAGTCTGGCAATTGGATTGCTCGTGCAGGACTCAATCTCGTCAATACGCAAGCAATCATATTGGGCGGCAAAACAATCATTGAACACCACGTCTCTATTCGCGGCGACTTGCGTCCACAGGGTGCCACTACAGCAGCAGTCATGGTTGGTCGGTACTGTCGTTTCGCGCACCATGTGCAACTCTTGCCGCCATATAAACAGCAGCAAGAAGAAGAAGAAGAAGAAGAAGAAGAAGAAGAAGAAGAAGAAGAAGAAGAAGAAGAAGAAGAAAAAGTCTCCTCGTTGCGGCAGGAACGACGGTATTATCCACTCAAAATAGGCGATTACGTGTCGATTGGTGCGCATTCACGCATTCAAGCGGCATCGATTGCATCTCACGTCACGATTGGTGCAAATTGTGATGTTGGGAATATGTGCATCATTCAATCCGGCTCATGTATTCATGAAGGAACGGTTTTGCCGCCGTATAGTGTTGTTGCACCATTCAGTCGTGTCGGTGGACGTCCGGGACTCGTTATGGGTGAGTCGCCTGAAGTCACCATTGATGTAGTGCGTGATCAACTCAGAGATCATTACGCTTCCGTCTTGGCCAGTAAAGTAAAGTAATGTGAAAACAGGCTTCCTCACTTGCACGGCAGCGTCTTGGAGAACCAACGATGAGGCGGAAAATCAAAGTGTTTGGTTCTCTTCAACACCACGAATGACTCAAACTGTGCCTTCAATAGTTATGCGAGCATACATTCATTCACGATCGCAGTCATTCTAATCAATATTCTCCCACGAAGCTGTAAAAGAGAACGTCTTGCAAAACACCATGAACCCTGCCGTCAAAGAGAAGACTGTTGTTATAGCACGTCGAGTTGTGCTTGATTAATGCCACTGTCAAATAACCGCTATAGAGTTGTGACCATTCGGTCGTGAATTGAGGCTGTGGTGCTCGATATCATATGTACAAACAGGGAAAAGAGACCCGGCATAGGAATTCGACAAAGTAGTGAGTACGGTGCGAGAGGGGCATGCGAATTCGAGTAGAGTAATGACGAGCCGTCATGCAAACTGCTCAGCCAGGTAGGTGGAGTGCTTCACAAAGACTGATTGATGCATGAGAAATATGTTTTATTATGAATTAGACTCGATGAGAGAAGAAACGGGATTCCATCTATTGTTACATAACGCATGCTCTATGGCCCATCGCCCCATGATTAAAAGAATAAGATGAAAGAGAGAATTTGCTGTTGTTGTTGTTGTTGATAAGAAGACGATTAGAAAGTAACTTGTTTGCCCTGCCTGAGCGCGCACGCGTCATGGAAAGGCAATGACGAGAAAGAAGAAGAAGAAGATTCGACGATAGATGTATGCACAAGCACCACGGGAAGCGCACGACTCATTTGCCTTTGAGCACGACTTTGCAATTATTGCTCAACCAAGCGAGTCCCTCAAGGAGACCGTCGCCCGTGGTAGCACAACTAGGTTTCACGGACCACTGCCTCACGCCGCCAGCGATGCGAGACAGCTGTAGTTTTTCCTGGACTTCTGTGGGTGTCATGCATCCCTCGACATCTTGTTTATTGGCAAACACGAGCAGAAGGGCATCCTTCATTTCGCGATCCGATATGATGCGCTGCAACTCTTGCCGTGCTTCGTCTATCCTCACGCGGTCGACGCTATCAATCACGAAAATCAAGCCTTGCGTGCCCGTATAATAGTGTCTCCAGAGTGGTCGAATCTTATCTTGCCCGCCCACATCCCAGACATTGAACTTGACGTTTTTATAAGTGACGGTTTCCACATTGAACCCTACCGTAGGTATCGTCGTCACCGACTGGTTTAATTTGAGCTTGTAGAGAATCGCTGATGACACGGTTAGCGCTGTTTCAAAGAAGATGGAGAAAAGGAATGTGACAGCATGAGGTATGTCCGGATGACTACACTCAATCTGTATCGCTAGACTTACTTGTCTTGCCAGCTGCGTCGAGTCCCAGCATGAGAATTCGCATCTCCTTGTTGCCAAACAGCTTTTGCATGGTTTTGGAGATATTACCGCCCATCGCGGATCCCTAATGGCCAGATATATGCTGCTAATCGGCCGGATAGATGCAAAGGAAAACACGAGACGCGTCTGGAAAGACTGATTGACACGACAACGGCACGTCTGGGCCGGAAACGAGAACGACAACGACAAACTGAAAGTTGCGTTTTCGAGTTGCTGAAGCGCGCTCTACTCGTCGTAATCTCGTATGACCGAAACGAGCACTTGGTGGGCAAAAAGAAGAGCAAAAGTGGTTGTCTGTGTGTTGAGTATAGTTATCCTCTGGCTCATGCTACATCAGTCCTTTCGGTCGTTGCGGCTCGTCTGCCAGGAACCCGTGAGGAAACCTTTGAATCGATGGGTGCACACCAATATTCTCGGGTCTCTGGCCGATAATCCAGGTGCTGTGCGTAATGTCAAGCGGCTGGGCCGTGGACCTGCGACGGGCAAGGGCAAGACTGCTGGCCGTGGTCACAAAGGACAAAAAGCTCGCTCAGGCAACGGTGCACCGCGTGGCTTTGAGGGTGGTCAAACACCAATCTCCAGATTATTTCCCAAGGTCGGATTCCACAACTCGGGTGAAGAAGTACTGAGTCCACTAAACCTCGATCGCCTGCAGGACTGGATCAATCAAGGACGCATTGATCCCTCGAAACCCATCACCATGAAACATTTACTCGATTCCAGAGTCTTGCATGGCATCAAGGACGGCGTCAAGCTGCTTGCCCGGGGTAAAGAGAAATTCAAGAGCAGGATCGAGATTGATGTGACGAAAGCATCTGCGGAAGCCATCAAAGCCATCGAAGAGCGCGGAGGATCAATCGTCTGCACATATAGGAACAAATTATCGCTGCGTCAATTGCTCAAACCAGAAATGATGAAGAAGCCAGTCAGGGATGCTATGCCGACGAAGCGCAAAGATGTCGAGTATTATGCGATGCCCGAAAAACGAGGTTACCTCGCTGAGAAAATCAAGCGTGGTGAGCTTACTATTCCAATAAATCCAATTCTGCGTATACGGCAGAGGAAGGAACAAGATGCCCTTGTTGCTGATGCACAATAATGTCATTTATTCTTACATATACATATCGCTAGGACTTCGACTTCTTCTTCTTCTTCTTCTTCTCTCATACTTTTGTTCCTCTTGCTCTCATGACGGCGGTTTTGCAATGAATCGATACATGCCAAGCACAGCACTTGCCCATGCACATCCCGTGACGAATCCATCAAAGACTTGCACTTCAAAGACATCACACCATGCTTGTCCTAAATCACATACCACCCTGACTCCTTCCAAATCCAGCCACCATTCTTCCTCCCTTGCACGTCGCAAAAAATCGTCTTGCTTGGGGCGTTGATCAAGCATCCGTTCTACTCTTTGACGCGCATACAGCGCGCGTTTCTGCCTCATGAGATCCTGCGACTCTAGACATAGCGACACGAGCCATGCGCGATCAGCGTAGACTGCTAATTGCGTGTATCGAGCCGGTAGCCAAGTCAATTGAGATAAAGTAAAAGCATCTTCCGAAACATCTTCCACCAAGCCAGACAGTATCATGGCAAGCTCCGTCCAGCTTGTCTTCACGCCATCCCTGGAAGACGCGAGTAACTGTTTGAGTGGGCGGTAGAGATTACCGAGCTGTAAGATGCGACGTTGCAGCGAACACTGTCTTGCTAGAGTGAGGAGTTTATCACATGTCCGTCGCGATAACCGAACATGTTTATGTGTCGCAAGCAAGAGCACGAGTCTAGCTGTGTATTGGATCAACTTTAAAAGCTTGTATCGGCCTGAAGTAGTCGCGAGGATTCTGTCCATGGGCACGCACCAATGCAGTTCAAGTGACGAGATGCAAATATCGCGAATCAAAACATGCACGCACGCACAACTGCAGGGATAAAAGGCAAAAAAATTGTCTATAGATGAGCAGACGAAGAGCTTGTCGCTGCTAGATATGTGGAAGCATCCTATAACTCATCCTTGGCAATGATGTCGTCTCCGTCAGCAATTGCATCCGATGCCATCTCAACAATTTTGGATGCGGCAGCAGCTGCAACACCAAGTGTCTCAGTAGCATCCTCCATCTCAACGTCCTTGTCACTCGATTCAACCTTGTTTGATCCCTCAGCCTTGATGAATTCAATCAATGACTCGATGGAACGATCGCCAGTGTATTCGACAGGCGAATCCTTCTTGCCGGCAGCATACATCTTGATAGTTGGGAAACCCTTAATGTCATCCGGTACATCGTTGGCAGTGGCATCAATCTTGGCAATGACAAGTTTGTCCTTGGAACCGGCATATGACTGAGCAAGGGTCTCGTAGTGAGGAGCGAGGTTCTTGCAGTGTCCACACTATTCATTTGTTAGCAAGTCCTCCAATGCCGTTCATAAGGTTTGGCTTACCCATGGAGCGAAGAATTCAATCAAGACGTCCTTGGAATCATCGAGAACAATCTCGTCGTAGGTGTGTCGAACAACGGTGATGACGGCGTCGGGCTGTGAATCTGGGATCGCTTCAGACTTGATTGATGGCTTGACTTTGCCAGAAGCGAAATCAGCCAAAAATTTCTTGAGACCCTTTTCAGTGATTTCTTCATCTTGAGAGTATGGGAACTTGGTTTGCTTGACGGTGTCTTGAATGGCGAAAGCTGGCCAAGTCTGCTTGAGGTTGAGGTTTTCTGCGTGACCACCAAATGCAGTGGCATCGATGGTAGCAAAGTTAATTTTACCCTTGTAGTCAGCAGCGAGCTTGGAGACAAACTTGCTGAGCTCAACCTTGTCCTCATCTTTCTCGACAAAGAGGTATGCGAGTGGAAGTCCTGAGGACATGTATGCTTGGTAGGTATCTGGGCCAACTTCACCGAGTAGTGGAATAGAGGCGGACTTGACGTAGTCCTTGATTTGCTCGAGCTCGAACTTTCCGTCGTAGATATCCTTGCCGTCATCGAATTTCTTGTAGACTACGAGTCCTGGCACTTTGACACCCTGTGACTTGGCAACTTCTGCATCCGCAACTGTTCCAAAAAGGAAATCGTCACGGAGCGTGTTGGCTACTTCATTGAAGATCGTGCTGGATGCAGTGTCCTCAGTGTCCACGAAAGCGATAGCAACGACCTTGTCAGAAGTGGAAAACGCTTCGAAAGTTTCAGTCGTGAGTTCCGACACGGCTGGCAGAGACTGCTTGGTCATGTATGAGACGATGGCATCGGCATTTCTGGCACCACCGTAAGGGGCGACATTGTCCTTTCCACGAAACAGTTTTAGAGTTGGGTAACCCTGGACACCTTGTGATGAACACAGGTCAGCCTCCTCTGTGCAGTCGACCTTGGCAATCGCGATCCCTTCCTTTGCGGCAAGTGCAGTCGCGGCGACTTCGTACTCAGGAGCCAGTTTTTTGCAATGTCCGCACTACCTGATTTAGCCATGTGTCCTGACAGGAACGTGCAATGTCTATTGCGGCATGCATACCCATGGAGCAAAGAACTCGACCAACGCTAGTGGTGTGCTCTCTAGCAGTTGATCAAAGGACGCCTGGTTGAGCGTCAAGACGTCACTCGCGAATACCTATAGCAGACCCGCGTCAGAAGGGTTTCTAAATGGAGTCAAACGGATGACTCACGGATGAAGCCAAGAGAAGAGGCAAAGAATACTTCATCCTTGGTGTCGTGTTGTTGAACGAAAGGGTGTGCAGAAGGAGCGTGCGAACAGTTTATAGAGTGGAATCGCTGGAAACTGGAATTCTGCCAAGTTGTCCACTTCTCAACTTGCTTCATCCAAATTGCGCGTCCACACTTTACCTCCAACCTTTCCTTCTCTCTCTTGCTGCCACGTATGCGCTCTCTGCGTGCCGTAATTCCTCGACAACATGGTCTACCTGATCCCCCGTCGCCGAATCGTTTCTGCGTCTGATTTAGATATCTTCCACAACTCTCCTGCCTACACTGATCTGCTGGCATTTATCGATGAGCTAAATACGTCGATACTTGGTTTGCCAAATTCTTCAGATTGCCACGTCTCAGAGAACTGCAGCAGCGTATGGCGCATTCTCAATGACGTAGAGTATAAAGTGAAGAGTCATCCTGCAGTCGACAACGATCAATCACGGTTCGGCAATCCCGCTTTCAGAGACTTTTACGACGATGTCATGGCAAGTTCGACGGCTCTACACAAAGATTTGCCATTGCAAGAGGGATCAGAAGTGGAGCTTGGGGGATACTTGACTGAATCATTTGGAAACAGGACGAGGATTGATTATGGATCTGGACACGAGCTCAACTTCTTGTGCTATCTTTTATGCCTGCGAAAGTTGGGAGTCTTGGATGCTCGTGATAGCAGAACAATCATCCTGAAAATCATGTGGAAGTACATTTCCGTCATGCGAGTCATTCAAGGGACGTATTGGCTCGAACCGGCTGGGTCTCATGGTGTTTGGGGTCTCGATGACTACCACTTCTTACCATTCCTCTTTGGGGCCGGTCAGCTGGTAGGGCATCGTCACTTGCGTCCCAAGTCTATACATGATTCTGATCTGCTTGACATGTACGCGCCAGATTACATGTATTTGGCGTGCATACAATTCATCAATTCAATCAAGACTGCGAGTCTGCGCTGGCATAGCCCGATGTTGGACGACATCTCCTCTGCCAAATCGTGGGAGAAGATCAATGTCGGCATGATCAAGATGTACAAGGCAGAAGTCTTGAGCAAAGTACCCATTATGCAGCACTTTTTGTTTGGTTCTCTGATTGTAGCTGCAGATGGCATGTCTCCGCCACCTGCTGTCGGTGAAGATGGACTGGAACATATTCACAATACATGGGCAGACTGCTGCGGCATTAAAGTGCCAAGTGCAATCGCAGCCAAGCAGGCTGAAGGCGGCGAAAAGGTCAGGAGAATGGACTGGGGCTGACGATCTCGTCTTGTGCTAGCCTATATTTTCACATAGTGTAAGCTTTGTCTCGGCGCTCTTTCCCATTCCAGATGCGTAGACTCAGACTTTCTTCGTGATGTTTGCGTCGAGAAGTGCTGTCAACATTCTCAGTTTTACAGCAGTCGTAGTCTAAATACGCATCAATAAAAGTACGATTTGTGTTGCGATAAGCGTTGCGTGATTCACCTCTCCTGTATGCAGTGCGTGCATCTGCAACATATCCCTAAGCGGGTGAATGAGCATCTCTTGCCTTGCCTTTTCGAAGGGGTAAGCAATACCAGTCATGGAGGGCAGCCAAAGCTGCATTCTGTCGTTGATTGCTCAAGTAGTCTCCTACATTATCGTCACTCTTTATAGTCGTTGCGGGCCCTGCTTTCCCCTTTGTCATACTGTACACATTGGCTGTACCAAATATTGTGCGCACAGTCTACGTGAAAAATGAAATGATGCGTAAAAGGTGGGGTTTGGAGGGACTTGCCCGTTGCGCAAGGATATAGGAATCTTATCGTAGATGCAGCGACAAAAATAGGGAAAGTAGCTTCATGTGAATGCCGCAACCTGCTGCTTCACCTGCTGTAAGACAACCCTGAATGCTATACATTCAAGCAAGCGAGAAGAAGACTGACGTGCATCGCTTTCTAGCCGCTGCAAGTTGCCTCCAACAATCGTCGTCTGGCCCAACACCCTGCCTTTCCAGTTCGCTATGTCAGAATGACGACGAGACTGCCGTTCGATCCAGCAAGGACAAGTCCAATCACTTACGGTTACGGTTACGGCTCCCCTGGCACTTCATCTCCATCTCCGACGACAATGCCGAAACTATAAGTAATCACAAAACAAAGAGTCCTTGTGACGATCTGTATGGCAGCCATGGAGGGAAAAAAGATCAACATCCGTGTCACTATGATGCACCTCTGATTGTACAAATATAATATATTTCCCAAAAATACCATGATCCCTTCATAACGCAACCATACCCTAAAATCGCAAAATCCGTTTTTATTAGACCCTTTTTCCCAAAGTAGCATACCTTGCTCAATCGAGAAACTCTCCTCTGATACATGCCATCCATCCAAGCTTTTATATACATGGTTGAGACACTGCGCGCCATTGACTAGAGCGCACGCCAAGTGCCGCCTTAGTGTCGCGACGCAGCGACAACACTGCTATACGTCCTCGTCATGGTCGCTCTAGGGTTTTGTCCATGCGGAAGGAGGGGGGAGGAGGAGGAGGAGGCATCGCATAATGAAGGAGAATCAAGTGCTTGCGGGCCACTATTGACTCGAATGACGCCACGATTGCTGTTGTCGTTGCGAGTAGAAGTGGCCGTCAAGTAATCCAACGGTTCCGTGGGGAAAAGAGACGTGTTTGTCTCGGCTGCTGCTGCTGCTGCTTCTTCTTCGAGTGAGAAGGGCGTGCATGGGCCAGGGCTAGCGAGTGCTTGCAAGTGTGGCGATAAAGGGACATATGCAAGTTGCGTCGTTATCCCGCGCCTAATGAGTCTTTGCTGATTCGTCATGCTGCCGCGCTGCCTTGCTACCGGCTCTGAGCTCATAAAGCTCAAAGAGAGACGTTGAACGGAGGGGTGAAGAGACGTACCAGTCTTGGGGTGGGAGAAGCGTGAGACTTGCTCCGGTTTATTACCACCAAATCAGAAAATACCCGGAGAGAAAAAGTCATGTGGCGCCAAAATGACAGAGTTACCAGCCGCAAATAATCATCAAATAAATATCACTGATTCCCTTCTTGTGCATGCATTGTCTATATACTCCGTACCATACTTCAAGCAAACAGTCTCGATCGACTCGCCACAATCTACAGCTGGGTTTTGTTGACACCACAAGGATCGTGCATTGTAAAGCATACTTTCGTTTTGCTAAGCTAAGCTAATTGGCAAATTTCCTCAAGAATGTTACGACTGCTTGATGAATTGCTTTCCTGCACTACTTGCTACTGTGGTTGCTCCGATAGACAACACTAATTACCCAAGAGTTTCTCAATATCAGCATGCATCGATTCAGGCTTCGTCAGAGAACTATATCTAAAGTTGCTCTTGTTAGCATACCTTCTCTTGAACGAAACGAGCGCGTATGCTTTACCTGTTGAAGACATTGCCCTCCTTGTCCAGCAAAAACTTTTCAAAGTTCCACTTGATGCGCGTCAACCCCAAAAGACCGGCTTTTTGTTCCTTCAGGAATCTGTAGACTGGATCAACATTGTCGCCATTCACATCAATCTTGTTCATCACTGGAAACGAAACGCCGTCTGCATAGCCATACGTTAACATTGCGCTCACATCTCCATCTGGTCCACTTACAATTGACTTGACAGAAGGAAGTGATATTGTCATTCGTGTCCGGGTCTTGATTACCGAACTGGTTGCATGGAAATCCAATCACGGCAAGCCCTTGATCCTTGTACTTTTGATACGTCGCCTCAAGACCTTCAAATTGTGGTGTGAATCCACACTTTGACGCCGTATTGACGATGAGAATGACCTTGCCTTTCAATTGACTCATGTCATAGGTAGATTTTTTGAATTCTGGCTACAAACAAAGGTTACTCTCGATAGCGATAGCATAGTCGCGCGCCTGGATATACCTTGAAATCGTAAATTGCCGTTGCGGACGCCATGCTGCTTGCGAATCGACGAGCAGTCTCGATGGGTTGAAGAATGCGATAAGATCTCGTCAACATCAGAGCGACATGTGAGAATCTCTCGGGTCGGCTGGCAGCGTGGAAGAACTTGCCGAGACTCGAGATTGGGGTGGTGCGCCTTTTTCCGTGGCTGACACATGGTGCTTCCTACGCAGAAAGCTGATGACTAAAATAAGTGGTAAGAGACACTCAAGCATGGTAGACACCATCATTAGGAAAATCACGCCCTTGGTGCACACCTTTTCTCGACCATTCAGCAGATTCGGTATACTAAAAATCGGCGCTCGTTCCACGGTTCTTGTCCTATCAGATGGTTCCTTGGCAATCGTCTCGCCCATATCCCTGAAGGAGGACCACAAACCACTAGAATACGTGCGGAAGGAATTGGGCGGGCGTGTCAAGCTCTTGATTGCGCCTGACCTTGCTCATTGGCTGAGTGTGCATGAGTGGGCTAAAGAGTTCCCAAACGCCAAAGTTGTTGGCGTTGAAGGGCACGATCGAAAGACGGGCGATAGCGGTCTGGTCTGGCATACTTTATTCTCATCAAGCACAGATGTGAGACAAGTCTTGGAAGAATACAGAATTAATGGCGAATTGAATTTTTGCTATTTTGCAGGTTTCGTGGGTAAAGAGTGAGTGCTCCCTAGTATGACACTTCAGAAAGTCTCATCTGAAAATAGCCTTGTAACACTGCACAATGCGTCTCGCACTATTGTGGAAGCCGACCTGATTTTCAATCTGCCGGCCAAGGAACAATACGCCGGCAAGACTCCAGGAGGATTGACCACTCTTATGAATGTTCTTCATGCTGACTCGATGTGGTCTCGGAGATTCTTGTGGTATATTGGCGCCAAAGATGAGAAACAGATGCGCGCTTCGGCTCAGATTGTGAGCACTTGGGAGTTTGAAAACCTGATCCCTTGCCACGGCGACGTCATCTTGCACGACGCGAAACGTGTCTGGGTTTGGATATTCGACCGGTTCTTACAGTAGTCCTCGAAAGGCAATATTGTCGCGTCATCCTTGGTCCACCTCTCGTACAGGAGCCCCAATCTTGGCACAAATCCTACGAAGCGCCTCGCTAATGCCATCCTCATCATCCAATCTATGCTTGGCGATACATTTGGCGACGATACGACTAGAGTAACCGGGGAGAATTGAAGAAGTCTCAAGTTCAGCCATTTCAAGTATATCACTGACTTCCTCCGTACAGGGCGACTTCTCCAACAGGTTGAGCAAGACACAGCATCGAAGTTGCATGGAGACCTCCTGAGATGATACGGTCGCGGAGCCTATACCTCTAGAGTTGATCGAAGCAAGCATAGCTCGCTCTAACCAATCACTCGGCTCAATCATATTCTTGAGATACCGAGAGTTGGTCATAATCTTGGAATCCTTAGGTGCATAATATAACAACCGAGTGGTTTTTTCCTCCAGCTCGGAAGCACTCTCCACACCACGCAACCAAGCTCTGAGGATCTGATTTTGCATCAATGCTGCATGAATCGACGACAACTGCTTCAATGGAGTATTGATAGTTTCATCATTGCGTATATTGGCAATCAACGGATCTTGTAAGCCAGTAGTCCAAGCCCACATTGCTTCGATAACTCTCCTGGAGAACAGTTCCGACAAAGGTAAACACAATAACTGGCCCGCCTCTTCTGACGGTGAAGTCCAGAACAAAGCTATGCATCGATGTACGATGGCCAACGGAGCATAGCCATGACAGACCATAGCAAAATGTAGAGCGCGCATTTCTCGTGGCATTGTGTAGCCTAGTGATTGTATCGCAGACAAGAACAGTTTTGCTTGGTTGATGTGTTTATCAGCACCGAGCAATTGTGTCTCAATCAATGTTCTACAAGCATCTTTTCTCCGCTGTGCATAGTCAAGGCCTCTATTTACAAGCGCGTTCCATCCACTCTGGCCAATGACTGTTTCGATAAATAGGATAAAACAACCTTGTAGTATACGCCTCATAAGACCATGTCGATCTAAGGGCATCTCCAGCATTGCAGACACATTCGAGTAAAGTGCTTCACGATTTTCCTGGACGTCCTCCTGCATAGTATCATCTAGAGCACTCTGAGAATACTTTTCCTGGTTGGGTCTTACAGCTCGCGAGGGACTAGAAGCAAAGATATTGGGATTGAAGACATAGAATATGGCTGCAACCAGAAGAAGCATCTTTAAGACAGCAAGACAGTTTTGTAGCATAGCCCCAGAGATAAGATCTTCTTTGCCTGGACTGTCATGGAATTCTCTTTTGGAGAATTGAGAAGCCGGCGTTGGCAAAGTGGTCGAAAATGTGGATGCGCACATCATGCTGGCAAGACCACCGACAACCACCTTGGACAACGTGCCACCGCTTTGTGATTTGCATTCTCCATGCAATTTTGCCGTCAAAAGCTCGTTCTCTTTCCGAAGTCGTGCACATTTGGCTTCAATCTCTTGAATATACTCAGTAGCGGCCTGAATAATCCTGCCTTTCGGGTGTTTGACGCTGCCTGATTCAGCTTCGGCCTTGAGAATCGGCACGGCGTCACGAAGCATGTTAATTTTGTCATTCAGATTTGATCGGTATCGTTTTTCGATAACATTGTGAGACACTTTAGTGGGCCTACAGTCGGGCTTCCTCCTGTCCACACTTTCTGATCTGCTTGAAATCATATAGTCATCTAGGCACTGTCCTTGATCCATGCTCGTTGACCGACCTCCCTGAACGGATGCTACTGGCTCATCCTCCATTGACGACAACTTCCTCTTACTCGAAGACAATTGGCCGAGATCCTGAACATTCTTAGTGTTCACATTTTGTGAACTGTAATCACGAGCTCGAATAAGCATTCCAGGCTCGACTATCCTAGACTCATTGACCCTTTTTGAGTCTGTGAGTAGATCATCACTGCTTGTGACGACATCTTGAAGTCCCATCTGTTGTTGGCAGAGCGCGATATCTTCATTTGATGCAAAGCCTGAATCGATTGCTAAATCACCTTCATTTAGCAAGCCCCAAGACAACCATTCTTCTTCCACACTCAAATTGTGGTCCCGATTCGATTTGGGACTTTGCGATTGCTCTGAATGAGTTTCGTATATCAGTCCAGGTACAACAGGATTTAGATAGTCATCGAAAGCCAGTATCTCGGTAGAGTCCATATTGCGCGCTCGGGAAGTGTGGAATTCACGACGAAATGTACAAGAGACGCTATGATAGTGACCAATCCGCACTTGCTAGACTCATTTCACGTTGATACTTATAGCGACGGCCGCAAGCATGGTCTGTTGTGTCTAGAAAACCTAGAAGGAAGGATGGTCTGATTTACGACGCCAGAAGTGTGGCATCGTGTTATGCTCGTATCGATTTGCAATGAGATGCATGCAGGTTGTACAGCTTCGAGTGCACATCAGTTGCACAGGAATATCACGTCTGTACGTAGCCCGCAGTTCGCATATATCATGCTTGGCAGGGCAATTGCACAGTATCTTACGCATCGAACGTAATACATGATCAGCACTTTAACGAACTTTGACGACACCAAAGCGGACGAATTCATCACACTTGGCTTGAGCGAATGACTACGCATGCTCAGCCCAGCGGTGACGAGCGTTTCGTAAGCGATCGGCAACGAATAACGAGTCGTGCAGCACTTTTGCCTCGTGACGAAGATTCGCCGAAACAATTGGACAATTATCATGGATCTGAAGAACAAGAGGAACATGAAGTCTCGCTTAACTTACATCAGCAGCCTGTCCTCAGACGGCATACGAACACATCAATGGCCACCATGCAATCAATCAATACCACCAAATCTGTCGTCGAAAGTTCAAAAAACGCCTATATCTACGCAATTGGTATCGCACTACCAATATCACTAGTCTGTTTTACCGTGCAGACGGAGCTTGCTCAGTATATACAGGCCAAATTACATTATGAAAAGCCATATTTCATGCTTTACATCACGCATAGTAGCTGGTGGCTCAATGGTGTAGGAATGTGGTGCTGGCTACGTCTCCGAGCCGGCCGAAGCACATCTTCGGCCACAGTTACTGCAAGAATGTGGAAGGACTGTGTAGGTACTGCAAAGGTGATTGCAGCCAATGCCGGTGCCTCTCGTAGAAATCTTGCAGGGCACATGCTTCTCGTAATTGCTCTCTGTGGAATCTGTCTGACGATCGCGGGCGGTACTTGGTATGTTGCCGTCAACCTCACCACCGCAGCTGATCTCTCCGCAATTTACAATTCCTCCGCCTTCTTTGCTTATGCCTTCGCAATCCCGATATTACACGAGAAAGTTCGCATAGATAAGGTTATTGCGGTTGCCATATCGATTATTGGTGTTTTAGTAATCGCCTATGGAGATCGCGAATCGAGCGATGGTGCTGAGACGGAGACTGGTAAACGTGCCATGGGCAATGTTATCATCGCTATTGGAGCTGTCTTGTATGGTTTGTACGAGGTCCTATACAAAAAGTATGGATGTCCGCCCGATCAGTATGACCCGCATAGGTCGATAGTATTTGCTAATGCGATCGCAACTGGGCTTGGGTGTTTCACTTTGAGTGTCATGTGGATACCTATACCTATACTACACTCTCTTGGCTGGGAACGATTTGAGTTGCCTCCACGTGAGGCTGCCTTTGCGCTCTTTCTGTCAGTGGCAGCAAATTTCGTTTATTCTAGCTGCCTCCTGGCCATGATCTCTCTTACAAGTCCGGTGTTGTCCAGTGTGGCCTGTCTACTAAGTATTTTTGTAGTAGCTCTCGTCGACACCCACATTACAGGAGAGTCGCTGACGGCTGCAGCCCTGATTGGAGGTCTTCTTATCTCAGTCGGCTTCGGTCTTCTAAGCTGGGCCACTTATGTCGAGATGAGAGACGAGGCGAAAGCAATCATGGAAGATGAAGAGGACGTTGACGAAGATGATCTTGATTCACTTCTATCTGAGGATGATGCTGACAGCAGATGAGCTTGTAAATATGCGTATCCCGCCTAGGATGTAATAAGCAGACATAGCTCGTGTAAATATGATGAATTCAACCTGTCAAATTCTCGGTCACGGGCAAATCGTCGGGAGAAAGGCTTAAGGAGACAACCGCAGCGTCTGATTGGCTGACACGCTATCTAATCAGAGACGCAAGCTGCCGCGCTTACTTTTTTCATTCTTTTTCTCCGGTAGGCGACATGTGACTGATTTGTTAATGACCACATCACGTTTGGTGCCACTTTGCTAAGGTTGCTTGCTGGACCTTGATGATTTGGTGAATTGCATGACGAAAGCTTTGATCCAATACATGGTAAAGCTCGAGATTCCACATCTCAACGGGCACAGCAGTAAATGGGAAGCCAAGGTACATGCAAAGCGTGTGGCTCAAGCGGCGAAGATACCGGTACAATGGAGACTAGCTGCTGATGATATACCGGAGGAGTTTCGCGAATCGATCGATATTCGTGAGCAAGTGAACAACATCAAATTATTGACTCCTGAGGAGAAGATGATTACCAATATAACTTCCGTTGCTGAGCTCTGGCGCATGATTGACCAGAAGCAACTGACTGCCGTTCAAGTGACTACTGCCTTTTGTAAGCGCGCGGCTATCGTGCACCAACTGTAAGATTGTTCAAAATGCTACAGGAATGCCTATTTTCTGACACCCTAAGTACAAATTGTCTGACTGAGATATTCTTTATCGAGGCGATCGAAGCCGCAACTCTTCTCGATGCGGGTCCGAGTAAAGGAGCTTGGCACGGAATACCAGTGTCACTCAAAGACCAATTCAATATTGTAGGGCAGGACTCTAGCATAGGCTATGTCGCAGGACTCAACCGACCAGCTACGAAAGCTTCTACATTGGTAGATATTATTCAGCAACAAGGCGGCATATTCTACTGCAAAACCAACGTTTGCCAAACAGTCATGACTGGAGACACTGTCAACAATGTTTTTGGCAGGACTCTCAATCCGGTAAATAGAAATATCATTCCTAGCGGTAGCTCAGGAGGCGAGGCGGCACTTCTCGCATGTAAAGGATCAATCATTGGCATAGCTACAGACACTGGAGGCTCTATCAGGACGCCAGCTGCTGCTTGCGAATTATTCGGCCTCAAACCAAGTTCTGGTCGCGTCACATACTCGGATGTCGTCAGTAGTAATGATGGGAATCCAATGGTAACCTCGGTCGCTGGGTAAGTATGGTTGGCCACTTGCTACCTGACAAAGTTCTTGAATGAGTGCTAATTGCGGTAGTCCAATGGCAACGAGTCTCGATTCCCTAGAATATTTTATGCAACATACGCTAAGTCAATGTCCATGGGAACTTGATCATGATGTTCTGCCACTACCGTGGAAGCAAGTGGACCTCTCCACAAAGAAGCTTCGAATCGGTATCATGCTCGATCATGGAGATCCGAACCCTCCTCATAAGTCCTTCTACCGAATCATCAAGAGACTAGCGAGCAGGTTGAAACAGCATGGAGTACAAGTGGTCAAATGGGAATCCGAGGAGCTATCACAATTACACCGAGAGTTGGCGGATATCTTGTCAGTCACATGTCTTATGGACGGTGGAGCTGATATTGCTGCACAGGTGAAAAAGTCCGGGGAGCCACTAATCATGCCTGGTTTTGTGAATGAAGCGTTTTTGCTGTCGATTCCCGAATTATGGTCAGTGAATGTCAGGGCAAAGAAACTGAGAAACAGATACAAGGAGCTTTGGAACGGGGCGGGCCTCGATGCTCTGATATGTCCCACGAACACTTTCGCATTTTTAACGCCAGAAGAGTACCTCAGTAAGCCACCAGAAGTGGGATTCAGCAGCATTTTCAATGTTCTCGACTATAGCGTCGTCAATATCCCAGCTGGTCAGTTGTTGATTGGAGACCTGACTGAAAAGCATCTGGCTTTAGGGCTGTTTGGCTTTAATGTTGGCTGTCAAGTTGTATGTGGAAGATGGGAAGAGGAAAAGGTCTTGGCAATAGCGAAAATGTGCCACGATCTTGTGTAATAATTATGCTCGCCATAGCACTAATCATAAACAATAATATACATACTTACGGCTAGCACCTCCTCAGAAATGAAGCATGAGCTATCATTGCCATCTTCTATCACGTTTACATAGAGTCATAAAATTTCTCTTTCACTCAAGTCCGCTGTAGAATTCTGAAGGTAAATCATCCTACTGATCATGACTCTGCAGCTGACCATATACTGCCAAGATCACTATAGCTAAATCTGCTTATTTCTGACTATATATAACATCGTATTTGTCGTTTAAAGTCCAATCGACTTGCGCGTCCAAGAAATTCGTTTCAGCGCGTTTGCAAAGTACGCGCAGCAGCTGACTATCATTCATGAGCACTGCACCCGAAGCAAAACGTAGAAAAGTCACCCAGGTCAACATGGAGAGCACAACTACTACTGCTACTGCTACTTCTGCTTTCGGTAGCGGTATCGATGCCTCAATCTTCCATAGGCTCCAGGCGAGCATCGATAAGGATTCCACGTTTAAGGAGGAAATTCGCACAGTCGTGACTGAGATTGAGCGAAACAATCGTCTCGTCTCGTTCATACTCAATCAATGCCATTCGACGACTGCCACAGACCTCGCGAGCAAATTATACGAGTGTCTGCCTCTCTTTGAATCGCTCAAATCTTCGATTGCGACACTCTCAGAGAGGGCCTCGAAGATGCCGTATTATAAATACAATTTTCTCTATACTAACCAGTTACAAAATGCCTGTTTCGGGGTCGTTTTTGCACATTGGCTCGGCTGTGACTTACTGCACAAGGGCAAGTCTGTTGAGCCAGGCTCATTATTGACCATCGAACAAGTCGCTACCGTGCTTGGTGTGAAAGTCAATGTAGGTGATGAAGACGTCTTTCACCTCACAACGGAAGAGTACTTGCATTCCCTCATCACACTCATCAACGAAATGTCGCGCTTCGCAGTCAATTCTGTCACGATAGGCGATTATGCACGACCTCTGCAAATTTCACATTTTCTCAAGGACTTATTTGCTGCCTTCCAAATACTCAACCTGAAAAATGATTCATTGCGACGAAGATACGATTCAATCAAGTATGATGTGAAGAAAGTGGAAGAAGTAGTCTATGATCTGAGTCTGCGCAATTTGACGCCAGCTAGTACAACACAGGCTGCTACCGCAACAGTTGTTGGTCAAGCTTCATACTTGAAAGTCAAGACCTTGACGGAACAGGCTAAAATGCCCACACGAGGATCAACACATGCTGCAGGCTATGATATGTACGCGTCTGTAGCTGTCGAGATTCCTGCGGGAGAAAGAGCATTGGTATCTACTGGTATTTCGATTGCAGTTCCCGAAGATTGCTATGCTCGAATAGCGCCGCGGTCAGGACTTGCCGTGAAAAACGGCATTCAGACTGGCGCTGGCGTGGTAGATAGTGACTACAGAGGAGAAGTCCGAGTCTTGCTCTTCAACATGAGCTCTCAACCGTTCTCTATTGCTGTAGGCGATCGCATTGCTCAAATGGTGCTAGAACGCGTCTATACGCCTGAGGTTCAAAGGACGGACAATTTGGAAGAGTCTGTACGAGGGACTGGAGGCTTTGGATCGACAGGCATTTAGTCGGACCTACTTCAAGAGAACATCAGAGAATTCTATTTTTGCAATATCTCAATTTCTGAGACATGTCCCACAAGTCATTTGCGCCACATCATACTCCCATTATGAAGTTGCAAATGAAGCAGACCACGCATGAACGAGTATGAAATCACTCTTAGAGATATACTAAAGTATGGACACTGACTACCGATGATTCTTGAGAGTTGTGCTGTTTGCCGACTTCTCAGCCTGGATTGAGAAAAGGCTTCTGGAACTACGGCGTAAGTCGTCCTGGGTGAAACTTCTAAATGACACAAGCACGACTCATCCGGTATGACGCGATCAAGCATTGTAACGGAGACCCCAGGAAGAAGGGCTGTTTGCTCGTTTGACTCATACTGATCCGAAGTTTTCTCGTAGAATGACTCATCGTGTAATACATTTCTGTTGCGACGCATCCTTGGTCTTTTGTGTTCTGCATTCTCTTCTTCTTCGTTCTAGGGCTCGTTAACAAGTAGAGAGATTATTAGATCATGAGCGCACCACCGGTCATTCAACCGCCTTCTGGGTTCAGTCCACCGGGGTACGCTGAGTTGGCGATGGGATCACCAGCTCAGATCGAGGCTTATGTAGTTCAGCTGAACGAGCGGATCACACAGGAAGAGGCCGCCAGAATCCAGCTTGAAGCCAATCGAGCTGATTTCGATGCTCAAAGCGCAGCTCTTACACAGCGCCTGACTCACTTTCGACTTGAATTGGAGCAATGTCAGACTCTTATCGCCGCTCATGCTCGAGCCATGGAACTGGGAAACGCAAATGCAGCTTTAGCAAATCCAGCAGATCTAGAAAAGTGCCAGCAATCGCGGCAGAATGGACCTCGATTGATCATATGCCTCGGCCTCGTACTGCTTGGACCAATATTCCTCGTACTCATCATCATGTGCGTCGGAGTAGTCCCGCTGGAAATACGGAAAATCATGCGTCAACAGCCTTTCGTTTTGCAGCAACTAGAACTGGCATATGATGGTCCCGAAACGGTCAATATTTCACTACGTCAGCGTATCCCGCGGCACGGCTACGGCTACACAAAAGTCTCGAGCTTCTCTGCGGGTATCTACACGGACCGGAACGAACATTTGCTCAATCTGCCGGTCCCTACTTTCCACGGTCGAGAACTCAAAGTGCAGAAGCAGGTGGCTCGAGTTAGCAATGGAGCAGTCTTTAGTGCGACTGTGCTGAGACTGTTGAATGAGGACGTCAATCTCCGGTTCGTAGGGAGCACTACATTCAAAGTATTGGCAGTGCCTGTGGCTGTACAATTCAACAAGACTCTGTCTCTGAAAGCATCAGCTTTCCAGAGCGTACTGGAGAAGACTGAAACGACCGGTAATCATTCGACCATGCTCATGTCAGTCACCTCAAACTCTCAAGTCTCGCTCAACCTCGGTCACGCGGCATTCTCGCTCGTTCCCGGCACTGGCACTTGGTCACCACAGGTAACTGCTTCCGGCGAATTTGCAGTCAACCCAGGCTACAATACCATATCCCTGGCAATTGCTTCTCAACACGGGTCTGACGTTCTGCAAGACATCCCTGCTGCGGACGGCTCTGTCAGTCTGACGCTGCAAGGGCAATCCAATGGTTCTGGCGGGTGGGCGGATAGGGTCATACAGCAGATGTCTCAGCAGATTGTGGTTTCTTATGCACAATGGGTGTCTTTGCTACTAAGCCGCGATAAATAGAAGACGGTTTTGACGATTCTTGTATCAATGTGATGATTTAAATACTGAAAGGAAGCCTCAAGCCATGCCAGTTGTGCATTGTACCGGAGTAGCCGTGCAAGAAAGTCTCCCCGATCGATTGTGGAGATGATAAAGTTGATAAACAGTGGAGGAGCTCGGTTTGCTGCCGTGCAAGTTTGAGATTATACAGCGATATGGCGTTCCCGGGGGGATTATCACTCATACAAAAATGACTTTTACATTGGACACGTTGGTGCGACCTAATATACTCAAATTACTGCCGTATCGATGTGCTCGCGACGACTATAATGGTCCTGGCTATATCTTTTTGGATGCGAATGAGAATGCGTACGGGGCTTCACTGGAGAGCGATTATCTCGATACACAGGCTCTGAACCGATACCCCGATCCGAATCAACGCGAGGTCAAGGAACGCTTGTGTCAGTTACGGGGCGGTGGACTTGTTCCGGAAAATTTGTTCCTAGGTGTCGGTTCAGATGAGGCGATTGATTGTATTTTGAGAGTCTTTTGTAGGCCTGCTCAAGACCAAATCCTCATCACTCCTCCGACGTATGGCATGTACAACGTGTCAGCATCCATCAATGACGTGGGTGTCGTCAAAGTACCACTCGACGAGACGAATGAATTTCAGCCTAGGACTCAGGATATCCTCAAGACGCTGCGCGAAGACAAGTCCATCAAAGTTTTGTTTTTATGCTCCCCAGGCAATCCGACGTCCAGATTGGTTGATCAAAAACACATCAAGGCGGTCTTGGAGTCTGGTTGGCACGGTATTGTTGTTGTGGATGAAGCATATATAGATTTCTCCAACGAAGGGTCATCTGTCTGTACTTGGGCCAATTCATACGGCAACTTAATTGTGATGCAGACTCTTTCAAAAGCGTTTGGTCTTGCGGCGATCAGACTAGGTGCTGCATTCACGTCTCCTGCGATTGCCAAGATTATGAATTCACTCAAAGCCCCATATAACATCTCGACGCCTACGAGTGACCTCGCCTTGAGGGCATTATCGGAAGAAGGTCTAGCAACTATGAGAGCACACGTGGCTCGTCTTAATGATGCTCGCGCAGAGCTAGCGCAAACTCTGCTAAAGATGGACAATGTGAAAGCCATCATTGGCGGCACTGAGGCGAATTTCATCATGGCTCAAATCCAGACTCGGGATGGCGAAATTAGCAATGATTTAGCGTATAGAATATATGAGGACATGGCGAAACGACGCGGTGTGGTGATACGCTTCCGCGGCTATGAACCTGGCTGTGAAGGCTGTCTGAGAGTTACCGTGGGCACAGAGAAGGAGAACAAAACCCTGGTTACGATGCTCCGTACGAGCTTTGCCGAGCTTCAATGACGACCTGTGTGGCAGAGGCGTTTTGGGGCACAAACCCACTTTGTGGCAAGACATTGAGCTCAACTTAGATTCAGATAATCGAGGCGCCGACATACGAGATTGTCAAATAAAATTCTGTTTCATCCTGTATCACAGATTCAAGACATCGCGCAGTTCCTGCAGTCTCCTTATCTTACTCCTTCGGCCAATGACAGTCGATTTTGCCGCATTGTTTTGAATGAGCCTACAAATGCAGATTGGTGAATCTCTTTTCACGATGACTGCCGCTCATGCGCCGTATTAGGTGCAAGTTGTGAGATTAGCGTAGCTAGGTCTACGCTGCAAATGGGAAAGGGATCCCACATGACGAAAGGGTGGCGTCCAGCGCTTCATGAACGCATTGCGTATAGGCATACGTACGAGGTTACGCTATGACCATTTCCAAGCAGCGAGAGATTTTGTTCTTCTGTGCCACTTTTTTCGGGAAACTTGACCTTGCAGTGTGTGTGGCATTTTTTGATGCGGACGAAACGCCAAAGCGTTCTGGTGATTGGTATCCAAGCATCCACAAGTGGGCAGCGCCACGAGAATCGATTTTGAATTACTGCATCATCGATTGTGGCAGATTCGTATCGGATCTTGTCAAGTGCTATCAGAGCTCCGAGTACGAAAAACTCCAAGAGAAGTATGGTTGGTATAATCCGTGCATCGATAAGGGACCATCTCGTGCTGACGTTTTGTGCGAGGTGCACCAAGGGCAGGAAGCGTGATCAGAAAAGCAAGAATGTTTCCAGACGATTTTGGTGGTACTGTTCGAGACGAAACCAGGGTGCAGAGCCGATGACGGTGTCTAAACGATGCGCAGCAGTCTGGAGTCTGTATCCCACAGTGAAACAATCAGTCATCGCGCAGATACAGTTTGAAAACGCATCACCATTCTGCACGTAGCCATACTCAGAGCTAGTACGTGTAAGGAAGACGAGACATATGCGTTCGGTAGTCTTGGGTCCGCAAGCGAAATGATCAAGATTGCAGCTGATCAGAGCGAGACTCAAAAAGGACAAGCGGAGAACGTGTGAGTCATGGAGGGGTCGAATCAGAGACAGAAACCCGGTCCTGTGGCAGAGTGGCGGTGAAAGATGGAATCTAGGCGTGCATTCATATGGGATTTTGTCTTGTGCTTTTGCTACAGGTGGGAGGCGAAAGGGAAAAGCCCGTGGAAAGAATGGGCTGATCTCAGATGGAATCTGTGCGCCATGGCGCGCAGCCCATTTCTCGACTGTTTGCCTCTTCTTTGACACTTTGGAACCACTCGTGTGGATTCTGCATCTTCCACTCCGCTCTTTATACTTTCCGTCCCGTCACTCCCAAAACCCATCCTTTCTCTTATCCTCCATCTCTCTGCACACTCTTCCAAGGCATTTCATTCGGAATACAATCATATCCGATATACCTTACGTACGAGTCATTTGCTAGAGAAATCGCCAAATTTAGACACGAGCCGGAAGCAGAAAATTTATACAACTTTCTCCTTCACTAAAGAATACTGGCTGAGTAAAGTATCGCCATACACAGTAAAGCACGAAATATCATCCATGATGCACTGGCAGAATGAGCGACGTCACTCCGATGTCAAGCTCGAATCAAATACTGATTATAGAACGCTCGATGCATTAGCTGAAGCAGCCGTCACCATGCAAGTTACACCTAATAAACGTCGTGCAAGCGGAACTCTGAGCAAAAGAACCCAAGTTCTAGATGAGGAGCAGCAGCAGCAACAAACACAACGGCAGTATGGTAGTTTGCGTGGTGAAAGTGGCAAGCAGAAGCCAACTGAAGAATATCATCATGTCGAAGGCACGAAAGTCGAGCAGACTCTGCGCACATTGCCGTCCATATCTCAACTCACAGAGGCCATCGATCAACGTAGACCCTCCACGGTCGCGACGCCAGATTTTCGAACACAGCAGACTTTTGAGTATTCCCGAAAGACAACCGGCTATGGCGATGAACCAAGGTATCATGCGCAGGAGCGTCCTGCTCTACCTTCGAGCTCAAGCGCCTTTTCAAACTCGTCAGCCAATCGTTTGGACGAGCATCGATCTATTCTCAACCCAGCTCCCCTTCACAGATCCTTTGCCGAGTCACAGGCACAGGGCAATAGCGGCACACTACGCGAGACTGCTTCAGAATTTGCACAGATGCGTTCCGCCACTGCTTTTGGGCAAGCACAAAGTGCCGATCTTGTTAGTATGGCCATGTCAAGTAGTGCTTTTCGACGTGATATGGAACGTGTAGAGGATTGGGCATCTAGAATATACTATCTTGCAGCGCAAGCGGCTCCAGGTACTGGCAATCATGTCCTCGTCAAAGCGATAGAGCCTCCCACAAGGATACAGTTTCCCTCTCAAGTAGCGCTTGATGAAGCAATCGAGCAAGCCCACGCAATCGCAGCGGTATTGCAGCAATGGAGGACGCTCGAGTATGGAGCGGGTCCGGCACCTGCAAGCAACTTGAAATCCGCCTCTTCACTGAATAGCGAGTCTCTCAGCAGCACAAACGCCGGTCTCGCCGCACAGAGACAAAGTACGGGCCAGAGTTCGAGTTCAACTGCCGGAGCTGTATCACTCGCCTCCTGGGACGTGTCTGATATGGATGCCATGAAGCATCGCAAACGGTCCGCACCCAAGTCCATCAATCCGCTCGTCCCCGCAGCTCCGACTGCCCACGCGCAGCACGGACCCATGGGTGTTCAGGTCACGAGAACTGCCTTGCCCGGACGATGCCATTCTTGCAATAGTTCGGAAACACCAGAATGGCGTCGTGGTCCAGATGGAGCACGAACACTGTGTAATGCTTGTGGCCTGCACTTTGCCAAGCTGACCAAGAGAAAGCAACAGCAGCTGGTCGATCAGCAGCATACTCCTGCCTCGCATGGTCATCGTCAGTAGCAAGGAAAATTATTCATGAAATTTCACGAGAGAGTTATGGCAGGGAAGCGCATGTCACGTATAATACTACTGTAGCGGAACTTTCGCGTAGTGCTTTAGTGGCCATTTCAATATACTAGAGGGTCCCAGTAATATATTCCTAACTGTATGACTCAAAAAGACAGACTTATCCAATTTTATTTGTGTGCTCAAGAGATGTTGATGTAAGAAGGAAAGCAAGCAGTTATGGGAGAGAAGATGAGGTCAGAGTGGTTGGGAGGGACAAAGCAAGGGGAGCAGTTAAAGACGAGAATGGAATGACAGATTTCCCTTTGTTTTTGCCGTCCCGCCGCTCAACTCCTTTCTCCACCGTTGCTCTCTCCAGTCTTTCCTTCTATTAGAAGGTCATCGCGCCCACTTCCCTTCTCACGACACTATAGTCACCATCACAGACTCGCGGTCCCGGTCGATCGTATCGTCTTTCTTTCTTTACCCTTTTTCCACTTTGCCTAAAACAACATCACTCAGGCGTCAGCGCAGCGCATCTTCTTCTCTCCTTATTACATCGATCACGCATTCACACTCTTCTTTTCTTTTTCTTTTTGATTTTTCGGACGCAGGAAGTCCAACAATGCTCAGTAATAATATGTCGCCATTGCAAGAACGACGCGGTGCCGTGAAAGGACTCGGTGTGCATGTCGGAGCAGACATGACTACAGGACCAGCATCTGCAACACGACTCCCACCACTAAAGTCGCCTAGGGGACATCTTCTCGACAGGATCAGAAGCACACCAAGGACCTCTCATTTCGTGCCACACTCAAGGACGTCGACTTTGCAAGAGGGTGTATCCACCTATGGCAAAACTTCTCCACCACCACAGCAGCAGCAGCAGCAGCAAAACACGAGATCAACCAATATCCATACGCCGCAACGACACACGCCCGATCTCGCTCGAGCTGATCAGCTGGCCATTCTGGAGCAACAGTTGAGATCTCAAAACACACTTCTCGCACAACAACAACTCCTTCTTCAAAAGTTATCACATAGACAGCAGCAGCAGGCGTACTGCGCGACTCCACCATACACGCCGCCCGTGAAACCAGTTGTACAACAAAATAACGTCGTGTATGATGCGGCAACAGGGCAATACTACATGTATGCGCCTACGATGCAACCTCAATTCAACTATACCGTGACGCCAGAATGCGTGCGGCGATCATCGTCAGCAGAGTCACGTCGCCCTTCTGCATCCACGACACCACCTTTATCGTCAATCAAAGAAGGTATGCCGTTGCGTCAACCGAAAGGACCGCCAGCCATCGAATTGCTCACGGCACAGGACGGGGTCGCACTGAATTTTGGGACCCGTACTGCCAGCAGTGCTCGTCCAATGAGCCGCAACAGTCAACGAAGCAATAATACTTCGCTCGGTCCAATTGAGGAAGCATTCCCTGCCATGACGGTATAAAGTGCAATCTCGTGAGATCATGTTCATCTGTCCTAGAGTATGTTATTTGCATGGAAGCATGTTCAAGTTGTATCTCTTCCGCATATCTAGCCAACATTTGTCATAGTCGTAGTTTTGCCATGAACGATTTTTCAGTTTAGTCGATTCACACGATACCAGAATTTTATTCTATTTGTGCTAGTCCAAATCATTGACTGGCAAGAATCAACATCTAAAATAATGTGCCGACAGGTAACGCTTCAGACTATATGTACCTCCTACAAACTCTCTTGCTTTTCGTCGATTAGAGCCCATTGGTGCTTGACACGGGCAAGACGGAGGAACATAAAGAGTATTAAAAAGCGCGGAGCCCTAGGCAGGTGTGAAATGAGGAGGATTTTATTATACTTGGTGTCGCTAGAACGTGTTGACATTTTGTAAAATCATCATCATCATCATCATCAACAACCTACACTGTGCATTTTCCCTCACGGGTTTCTGTGCTCTGACTACCTCTTCCCACACCAGCCCTCGCGCACTGCTCAGCCATAGCACATCTACTTTGAAGAAGCTTTTCTACGTAGACTATCGAGACATTGTTGTCCTGTGCTCGAAGCGCCTCTATTGCTTCTGTCGTCCAATGTGACGATCCCCGAAGAGGTACACCAGGATCTTTTGCCTGTCTTTCATATACTGCGCCAAATTTATCGTAAAAGTCCTGCAAATATGCGATATGGCGTCAATAATGCGATGTGAGCACAAAAAGGCATTCATAAAGTATGGGAAGATGCCTATTTATGTATGCTAAGTACGGCGGAAACAACCACGTAGGCAACATGCGCGTATCCTTGACCACTCTTCCACAACATGATAGTAATGTGACAAAGTCTTCGCGACTTCAAGGAGTGCTTCCTGTAGAATCATGTAACACGTGTAGCATCAATTTATTGACTACATATCAGTATGTGCTTGTATGTACGAGGTTATAACTTCTACAAAACATCAGATGGCCTATCAGACCCTCGTCTGTGTGTGACACGATTCGCCCATGTTAAAGATCGTTGATTGCAGGATTGGTACGTCTCCAGCCCATAACGGATGTCCGGAAAGGTTCTTTGCTTTCTGTAAGAATGTTTTTCAGAGAGGAGTCTAGACATTGGCCGTTATGAGGCACCCAGTAGCAAGTCATTTTCAGTCGTGACTATCTGGCAGGAATCTGCTGCGTATGGCCTCGCCTTTTATTGCGTCAGCAGAAAAAAGATGTGGTAATGCGGCCTCCAGATGAGCGGCGAATCTTGGACTGGGTATCTATTTCTGCCCTGTACTTCGCAGCCACTTGCCGAGCGATCTACAAAACTGAAACATTGACTGTGGCTCTATTCCGGGACTAAGACCAGACTCCAACAGATTCTCGCCAAATGAAACGTCCTTTGACCGTGTATCGAGAATTGCGCCTATAGTGAGGTGATTCATTTGATCACGTAGAATGCCGACTTGGCATGGATGAAGTAGTGTTTCCTTCAACTACTTGACGATGCAATTCAAGTGCTTGTTGTGTATAATACCCTTCTGATTACAGTCTACAGACACTCCGTCAACTCGGGACCTTTCCATGAAGGACGACCAGAACTTGTCGAGTCAAAAACCTTGATGAAATGAAAACCCTATCGAGAGAATGCAATGCGGGTAAATAGCGCGATAAAAACCAGTCGTCCAAGGGGGAATATAAGCATATCGTGTCGTCGCGTCGAATGATTCGAGTGCGACTTCGTGCGGCGCACCAAGATTTGCGTGTCACGGACGCGATACTTTTAATTTGATCAAGCCGATATAAAAACGAGGCTCGCGTTGAAATTGTCGCTCTGCTTCACCTTCAAGTCTTGTCGGTTGCTATACGGACAAGCGTCTCTGGCATTTCATCGTCCTTATTGTCGTCCTCACCATTCGCCGATTCTCGTGCTCCTTCCTGCATCTTGACTGTGGAGATATTGATTGCCCTGAAAACACTTGCCCAATTAGCCAGCACTGATGCCACAGCTTCCGTGCCGCCATTCAGCGTGTCCATCTTGGTTTCGAGATCGCGCATACTGTGCAGTAATGAGTCGGATTGATTCTTTAGTTGCAGGAGAGAATCGTATTCCTGCTGTTTCTGCGCAATTCTCTGCTGAATGCCCTCTTTCAAGTTATGAGAGCTAGCGCCTTTACTAGCTCTATACATGCTTGAGGAACGAGAATGCATGATGATAGAGACGCGATGTGCAGATTCTTGTCTTTGTGTGGTTGAGAATAGGTTCTTGTTGACACTCTTGGAGCTCGAAATTGGTGCTCACCCGAGAAATTTACACACAACTCCACACAATATACAAGAAGATCTACGCGAGCATATCCACTCTTGCAGATATCAGTGGTTTGTCAAGATGCTCAGGAAGCAAAATACCTTTAGCCAAGACACAGAGGTTTCAATAGAAGACTTAGGTATGTGGTACTCTGCTGTGTGTACGTCTGTTTACGAGTGAACGGCGTCAGTTGCTGCTGTGGCATGCTTTCCCTGCACGGAGTGATCTCTGCTTTGAGCACTCTGCAACGACTGGCACATTATTGAATCATACTATTCAAAAGGCTGATTCTACTGTTCAGAATCATCGGAAGCAAAATTATGGATTCAGGGACAGGTGAAAGATGAGTGTGCACGTATCAAGACTGGCGGAGCCACTGCACTGCCGTTGACATTGAAGAATTGCGGTATATTGGTCGAACACGACGATATCGCCTCTTCTTCGGGTACCTCCAAGAATTCCACGAGAAAACGTCGAGTCAAGGTTATCAATCGTATTGAGATCTCCTCCGGCATGGATTTTACGAACGTCGCACAGTTGATGGTGTCTGAGCCGATCGATTATCCCTACAAAAAGGACTACAAATACATCCATGTCTTGGCATTCACCGCGTCCTCCAACAGTATGGCGCTGCTTTTGCCTTATCTGTATGCGCCATATCTTAAAAAAGCTCCCGTCAGCACCGACATGATTGACTCTGCAAGTCGTGGCGAAACGGTTCAGGAGGAAATCGTGGCAGCAAAAAAGACTGATAAAGAAGCTTTCGAGAATAATTTGAGAGAGTGGCTATTGATCAATGAAAAACACGGCAGAGCGAGGCACTCCATCAAAGAGTATCACTCGATAGCATGACAAGACTACCTCGATTCCAGTGTTTCGCACGATTCGAACGATATGCCGGGCATGACTGGCTCATCTATAGATTGTCGTCAAAACACTGCCAATTGGACTTACACTTATGGCAGACACAGGATTGTGGAGTATATGTCCATAAACTTTGTCGTGACATCCATTTGGCGCACGATATGAGTGAATACAGGGTCGCAATATGCGTGGAAAATGACCTTATCTTTCACAGACAGTGAAGGATAAAATTCTATCTAAAAGCATTGCGATGAACGAGAACGCAGTTCTTTCACGGACAGTACATAGTCTAAACCTTCAAACAGCATTAGGACCCCAGATTCGTTGCGTTACATTGATCGTCGAGACCACACCTTCTGATTGCACTCTCATGCGTAGCAATCCCCTTACACTTTTTGAGCATTGATGTGCATTTGGGGATCAGCATTAACAATAGCTGCAAGCAAGTTTTCGACAATGGTCTTTTTTCCATCATCCTTTGTCTTTGTAATTTCGCTGAGTTGCTCTTCAATTGCCTTTTGCGCTTCCTTTTCGGCATCCTCACTGTTTCCTGAATTCTGCACAGATAAGCATACACACTCGACATGAACTCGCGCAGCTTGTGTGTTCTCACCTTTTGCTCGTACTCCTTGTACTCTGCTTCTTTGGTCGCCTTGTACTTTTCTATTTCCTTTTGCGCTTCCGATCTAGCATCTTTCACACGTTGGGTTCTGTACTGCCTCGCCTTTTCGACAATCTGTTGAGCATCTTTCTCTGCCTCGAGAAGCGTCTGAATCGATGCGGTGTTTTGAGCAGACATGGTCTATGCTATATAGAACCAAAGGTTAGAAGGTCCACAAGCAATAGTGTATCAATGCAAGTACGTTTCACCTGTGTCATTAGTGTGGGCTATCGAGATAGGCTGCAATACGAGAAGTGCGACGCACCAAAAAGGAAAGCCTAAAAATAGTGCCTGTATACATATATATAATATACTACCATTCTATAGGGACGGAATCATTGTACCTTACAAATTCTGAATATCATGCTGATGCACAATCTCGACTTTTGAACCAGTAGAGAGGTCATTTGCTTCCGAAATCTTGCCATATAAGCAGTCCAGTGCCGATCATGATTGATCGACTTGGCCCTGATCAGCTAGCGAGATTTCATGAAGACTATGTCACAGCACGAAAGCCATGTATTCTGACCTCTTTACCGAATGACTTGCGCGCACTTGTGGACTGCAAAGATTTCGACGTCCTCGCAGAGTATGCTGGAACTTCGAAGATTGCAGTAGAGCCGATTTCCGCGCGAGGCACTTTTGGCAGCGGTGAAACGAAGCAGGAAATGAGCTTTTCGACCTTTCTAAGAAAAATTCAGGCGGGCGAGAAAATATATCTTACGACACAGTACGCCGAGGAGGCTGAAGATTCTCTATTTACTGAACCCCTGACCACTCTTCGACACTCGATAAACGTGCCTGCCATTCCTAATTTGGCCGGGGACCTCGTGCCTGCCAAGATCAATCTTTGGCTTGGGACAAGTACTGCAGGGACCAGTTCTGGACTTCACCATGACTTCCACGACAACTTTTACATTCTAATTGCTGGACAGAAACGCTTCAGAATTTTTAAACCGACAGATCGCGCATGCGAACGACTTGATCTTTATGGTCAGAAGAAGAAATTGTTTTCCAATGGACTAATCACGTACAATTTACTCATGGGCCCAGATGGGGTGATGACCTCTGTAAGAGCTGAAGTGAGATTGGATGTATGTGAGCGACTGTGGAACGCTGCGAAACAATCGGGATCAGGCATTGATGCTGCAGAGGAGCGCTATGAGGAAGCTGCAGAAGCTCTTTGTATGCACAGACTTGAAGATCCTGATGAGGTTGAAGACGGTGAATTCTCCGACGCCAATGAAGATGCTTCAGAAATGTCTGAATCTGAAGAAGTTGATGAAGACGCCGGTGGTGACGAGGATGAGGATGACAACGACCACGAAGCGGCTGTATCACGTCCGGCCTCTACCACAAAGCCAGGAAAGCAGTTCAACGAACACTCTTCGTTTGAAGATAATGCGCATCCGCCATCATTCTCGAAATTATCAACGGAAGAAGTAAGTGCCATGCTAAAGGAGAAGGAACTTCAAGGTACAGAGTTTGTCTTGGCTGCAAACGAGCTGTTGTATCTCCCGGCTTCTTACTTCCACGAAGTGATCAGTTCATCCGCGAATGACGACTTTCACTTAGCTGTCAATTATTGGTTCTATCCACCTGATGGCGAGGATGGCACGTATACGGACAAGGAAGTCCTTGATGAACTTCGTCATCGGGCTCTACAACAAGGAGTCTCGATCCCCGAAGCTAATGAAACAAGGAAAGTATGTGGTAAAAAAGCAAAAGTCTGATAAAATGGGCCAAGTAGAGGTGCTCGTAGAAGCAAGTTCGCTACCTGTGAGCATCCGAGGCGGAGCTATTGGGCCAGAATATCTCTCGATTTGACTTTCCTCTTAGGCTATTCGACCGTTCTTCAAAACTAATGTTCAAGATGCAAAAGCGACCTTGAAGATATGGCGTCCGAGACCTGTAAGTGTATGTGCTTTAAGGATGCTATTGTATATTATACCAACACGGATTTGAAGGAGACGATCGCATCCCGTACAGCATACTAATGCATCGTGATTGTACTGGCAGAACGTGGTGAGTCTTCCTGCATGTCTCGATTGGACATCGCCGCGCCATTCTCATTTGCAATCGATATCAACTCAGGCGGCTTATCCCTGAAAGTTCGAGAGAACCATTTACACATAAAACAGGCAAACGGATGCACCTCTTACGGCAAGGGATCTCAACACCAAGCACACATTGAATACTTTTAAACAGAAGAAAACTGACAGCTCGAAGAACACTGAAGACGAAGGAAAAACAACCTTTGTATTATCGGATGATCACCCCGAATTCTTTTCGGTGGAGAGGAAAACGACGTGCACGTGATTTTTACCCCAGCTTTCGTCCTACTGGCCTCTTTGTGCAAATCTGCTCATTGTCCAAGGCCATCAAATCGCGTGTCGTGCTTTGAAATTACCATCCTGCCTAGCTCTTCCGAGTCAAGCTTCACGGAATCACGACAACGTCTTATATTGCTAGCTTGTGCAAAGCTCTCATGGCTGGTGTCAAGAGAAAGTCAGACAAGGTTCCTGCTATACCGAGGCCATCGTCTTCCTTGCTCATATTGTCACCTCTACAAGCAAGAAGTGATTGTGGGTATGATTACCGCCTCGTAATGGTCAGAAGGAATGACAAGAGTTCATTCAAGAACGCTACCGTGTTTCCTGGAGGCAATCTCGAGGAATCGGATCATCAAGGAGTCTCGCAGATCCCTCTCAAGGCGTTCAAGAAGTGTGCTATACGTGAGACTTTCGAGGAAAGCGGCATCTTGATCACACAACCTCGCGTGACATTTGCGTCTGGTGAAAGGGCTAAATGGCGTGCTCGCGTCCATGAGTCAGGCAAGGTGTTTTCTTCCTTGTTGGAATCATATAGCACGAGTATCGATTATGATGGACTCGTGCATTACGCCAATTGGATCACACCGGTGCCACTTGCGCGGCGGTACAATACTAATTTCTTCTTGACTGTCGTAGATGCAGCTGAGACATTACCTGCACGACACGACAAGACGGAAACATTACAGCTCAGTCATTATACACCCAAGGAAGCCATCGAGCTGCACAAACGAGGAGAAATTGTACTCTTTCTGCCCCAATTGTACATGTTGCACGACTTGGCGGCCTTCACGTCATACAAGGACATTCTCGTGACCATGCGAAATCGCCCCATTCATACCACAATGCCACTGATGCAACCAAAGTTGGGATGTGTGCTATTACCGGAAGACAAGGAGAAAGGTGGCAATGTGAACACGTTGCACCGAATTGACGTTTCTCTTGACAATGGAGATCTCAGACCATCCCACGTGGTTCGCCAAAACTTACCGGGTTTCCATGATATCGATACGAAAACCAAGCTCGCTTCGAAGACTAAGCTCTGAAGCGCGTGAAAAGCTGGCGTCTATGCATAAGTTCAACTTTACAACTGA
Source organism: Taphrina populina JCM 22190 (assembly GCA_000836195.1). Classification (NCBI taxonomy): domain Eukaryota; kingdom Fungi; phylum Ascomycota; class Taphrinomycetes; order Taphrinales; family Taphrinaceae; genus Taphrina; species Taphrina populina. The sequence continues at coordinate 42,402 of DF820155.1, forward strand.
TGTGAAACATCAACATGGTATTTTCATGCGAGTAGCCTTTGCGCACCACATTCTCAAGGCACATTGTAAGACGATTGCAGAAACGGTGCTTTTATTTACAACGGAATTATAGCAGCAGGTGTCATATTAACATCAAGTCTATGAGTCTGCCAGTTTCTGGAAAGTGTTTACAAATGCACTTGCATCGCCCTTGGCGACGCAACAATATCTGGAAAGAGCGCTCCACGAGAGTATCGCCGACCACCATGACTCATAAAGTTTGTACTGCCACTATGCATAATATCAAACTCGGTGACTCATAGTCGATGAGTCATTTAAGAACCTGATGGCTTACAATCGAAGATCATTTAAAAAGCTGTCATTACCCATGCACATCTCTTGCTAGCATTGAATCTTGAGTGAAACTACACTCGATCGTGCCAGAACGAGTTTTACACTTATAAGTATGACTGACGGACGTGCCAAAACAAGATCGACCAAGGGTCATGCACCATCGAACAATGGTATTGACGGAGTTCAGACGAAAGTCTCACCTGATCACAGGACTGAGGAATCCTCGGGGAGACATCCATTCAACAGCAGGACTAGAGGAGATCGGGTGAGATATTTATCTAATCGCAGGACTGATGGATTTTTGGGGAGACTTTCACTCAATAACAGGGCTCGACAAACTCAGGGGCGATACTCTTTTGACCGCAGGCCGAAAAGAACCGAATTGTATCATTTCAACGGCAGGACTAAAGAAATGCAGATGAGATATGCAGTCCGCCACATGACTGAAGGATTCCAGACGAGATGTCCACCGAATTACGGGCCCGAACTATCCCGGACGAGATGTCCACCAAACGCCTGGGTTGGAGGCTTCCTGACAAGACGTTTCAATGCATTTCAGCCAATCAGCAATGGTGGTGTAGTTGCACATAAGAAACTGGTCAAACCGCTTCCCGATTTGAACTCGCCTATCTGGCTTACGAAGTCAGAGGCATCGCAAAACGAGGAGGAAAGGGAGTATCAGTCTTTGATGTCTGAAATTTACACTAAGCCGTCAGAGAGATCGCCATTCGACACTGAAGCTCAGAGACGTTTCTTCACAGGTCTGGACGTCTTGATGCCAGCCAAGTCAGTCACCTCTCATTTCGAAGACTCTGTTGATGCGAATAAGTGGATCATTGTAAAACCGGGCAGGATTAGGCATGATGAATCACGCATAGCCACTTCAGGCATCCAGGAAACTGTCACGTACAGAGAATTTCACGATAATGCCATATATGATGCTGCAATCTCTCGTAAGAAGGACCATTTAAAAGCAATACTGCACAGGCAACAGGGTGTTGCAAAGCGCAAAAGTTCCGGAATTTCGGAACTCATCCAGAATTGGAACCGCATTTGCTTGGGTAGTTGAAGCATGAGTAGAAAGGTTATTCCTACTGGTTTTGGAGTCATCCATGCAGAAGGGCTTTTGCGCGGACCGTGATGTTCACCGTTGACGATTACGATGGCAAGGACGAGTAGCTACAGTATGTTATCAGAGGGACAGTATTTTTGTAGTTGCGTAAGAAAGATGTTTAGCGGTATCACGCATGTTTACGCGCAGCGACCTCGATATTCAAGAATCGGGAGCTGAATATGAAGCAAGGATCAGCATGTTCTAGAGCGATAGTGGGATTGAGGCTCGGGTCTCTTTGCAGCTTTTCTCCAGTCAGCAATTTAGACTCTGTTTCATGTCATGCATGAAAACTTGTTTCCTCTTTGGACTGCCAGAATGCTGCCATGGCACGGGGTGCTGTTTATAGAACAATGCAATCCCGATCAAATAATCATCAGTATAGATGTGGATGCAGAGGAGTGATAAGATTTATGCCACGTATGCTACATGATCAAAGCAAGGGATGGTGATTCATTTATCCTCCATCTTCTTCCAAGTGTCTGGTATGGGCTGCTAAAAGAGTTGTGAAACACACAGATCCGTTCAGTCAAGTGGCTTGTTCTGTCCACCGCATTCCGTCTGATTGGTGGTGCTCTCCACAACTACAATCTGTCTGGTGTCATGCTGACTGTGATCCTGTTGTACAGCAGTCACCTTGATGTGCACGGTAGATGAAATTGGCACGTTCCACAGGGCGTTTTAGACGTGTCTAGAGGAATCATTCAAAGAAGAGATGAGTGCAATTGCTTTAGGCATGTGAAGTCAGTACGACTCGTAAAAACGGCACGACTAAAACGCCCTTTGGTGGTCTATGGACTGGAACGACAAAAGGCAATGCCATAGACGGGCACGGGACATGACAGAGTTTTGATGCCGCGACCTCGGGAAAGGCCAAGTCTCTCCACCCCCTATTTGAGGAGTCAAGCGCGGTGATTCTGCCAAGGCACTCTAGGCCCTGCTCGCGTCATGTGTATCGAGCGAGCGTGGCACAGTCATTCAGCTTGGCAATGGGGGAAAGGAAAAACATTACGAGAAAACAAGCAGCAGATCGGCATGGGCACAGCTGATTTCATTGAGGCGAATGTATTGTAATTACACCTGAGCACCCATGTTTAAGGGTTTGCAGAAGGGATGTGGAGGAGGCGTGGCATTGTGACTGAGCCGTTCTTAATTCTATTATTACCACAAATCTCGCCCTGCAACTTCTTCCTTCTTTCATTACGCCCTTGCAGAAACACCCGCGTGGGCTTTCTTTTGTCGTGATGTGTCATTTTGCTTCCCATCAAGGCCAGCCGTAAGACGGCGTGTCCTAGACTGTCTTTAATTTATTGTCATGGCGTGTGCCATGAGGAACATGGGCATGTCTAGAACGTCTTCAATGCTGCCAAATGTCAGTTGTTTGCAAAGCGTCTCTACGGCGTCGTCCATTTCGTCATGGGAGAACAACCTTAAGAGGTCTTAAGATGAGGCAGGTGAGAGAGCATTAGTGGATTACCAGCCTGAAGCAAATTCGGAGAGCGGGACGGAATGATTGTTGCGCACACTGTAGTCGCTTAGCTGCAGCATGCGACATCACGTTGCGCACACTGTAGTCGCGCCAAATGTCACGCTACGCTATCAGGATAGAGTAGAATGACGGAGGCAAAGATTAGAATCTCTAACAACTGCTATCAAAGATCTATTATAGGGGGT
>DF820154.1:0-49868 GCA_000836195.1 Taphrina populina JCM 22190
CTCCAGTATGACTACAACAACCCCGGATTCAGCGATGCCACGGGACATTTCACGCAAATGGTCTGGCAATCCACGACGCAAATTGGTTGTGCCGTCTCCAACAGAGTCAATAATCTCGGGTACCCATACTCCATGACTTGCGAGTACTCGCCACCAGGCAACATTGTCAACCCAGGATATTTTGCTGCAAATGTCAAACCACCCGTCAGTTCCAGCGCGGTCAACCTCAAATCATCTGCTGCCGCTGCGCTCGTGACAGTTGTCGCTACTTCGCTATACATGATGCTTTAAAATCCAAGCTCACCACACTCTCTTCTCAAAAAAAAAAAAAAAAAACACTAAAAAACCATCCGGGTGTCAAAACTTTACACATTGTATAGTACTTTTTCTGCACAAATCACTGTACAAAGCATTCAACCTTCTTCATTACATCTGTACATACCATCAACATAAATCCTGTCAAATACACAAGTTCCTCTCTACCATGCTTGCCCATCTTTTCTCTCCTTCTTGCAAACAATTTGGACATATTCAAGAGTAAGTGTCAGGGAAAAAGTCACACACAAGAATTGAAAAAGGTTAATAAATTGCTTTGTTCAGTTGCTGCAGCACTCAAGTGGAACATGGCTAGGAGGGAAAGAAATAACACGCCATATTAATTGAGCTCAGTATTCCTCCTCGGGTTCTTCTTCTGCATCGACCGAGTCTTCCGAAACCTCCATATAATCCTTCTCCAACTAGAACTATTAGTCTTGCATCGTAACTCATATCGAAAAGTCCTTACAGCAGCCAGATCTTCACGAGCTTCAGAGAACTCGCCTTCCTCCATACCCTCTCCCACATACCAGTGCACAAAGGCACGCTTGGCGTACATGAGATCGAATTTGCGGTCAAGTCTCGACCAGGCCTCTGCAATAGCAGTTGTGTTTGACAACATAGTAACCGCTCGGTTGACTTTGGCAAGATCGCCTTCCTTGACATGCGCCGGAGGTTGGTAACAGATACCAATTTTGAATCCAGTGGGGCACCAGTCCACAAATTGAATTGTACGTTTCGTCTTTGTCGTGGCAACAGCAGCTTGGACGTCTTTCGTCACAACATCTCCTCGATACAGCATTACACAAGCCATATATTTACCGTTCCTGGGGTCGCACTTGACCATCTGATTCGCAGGATCGAAACACGAATTGGTAATCTCTGCAACTGAATTAGCTTCATGGAAGGCCTTTGCAGCAGAGATCACAGGAGCATATGTCACAAGTGGGAAGTGAATTCGAGGATATGGTACCAAATTTGTCTGGAACTCGTTGAGGTCCACGTTCAGCGAACCATCGAAACGAAGCGAGGCCGTTATAGAGGACACCACTTGAGCGATCAGTCTATTGAGGTTTTCCGTTGAAGGTCGTTGAATATCCAGATTTCTCCGGCAAATGTCATAGATGGCTTCATTGTCGACCATGAAAGAACAGTCGGAGTGCTCGAGCGTGGTGTGTGTGGTGAGAATAGAATTGTATGGCTCAACCACCGAGGCTGAGAGTTGTGGTGCAGGGTAGACGGAGAACTCGAGCTTTGACTTTTTTCCATAATCAACCGAAAGACGTTCAAGCAAGAGGGCACCGAAACCAGATCCAGTACCACCGCCGAAAGAGTGAAAGACGAGGAATCCCTGCAGACCGGTACAGTTGTCGGCAACGCGTCTGATTCGATCCAATACGGTATCTACCAACTCCTTACCAACAGTGTAGTGTCCTCTAGCATCTAGTGTTCTGTCAGACTCCACGAATAAGACATCCATCTGGATTTGGCAACCTACAGTTGTTTGCAGCGTCCTCCTTTCCTGTAATCATTTGCTCTGGATGGAAGAGATTGCGGTATGCACCGTTTTTGACTTCATCAATCACATTTGGTTCCAAATCAACATAAATAGATCTTGGAACGTATTTTCCACTGCCTGTCGCGAGTCAGAAGAGGATTTTGCATAGATAACGCGTCGCATACCTGTTTCGCTGAAGAAGGTGGAGAATCCATCGTCTCGAGGAGCAGCCTGTTTCTCAGGAGACAAATGACCATCAGGCTGAATTCCATGCTCTAAGCAATAAAGCTAAGATGTTTGTTAAACTCTCAGATGGACAACTCGCGTGTTGGGTATTAAATCTGACTTACTTCCCAACATGAGTTTCCAATCTGGACACCAGCCTGTCCGACGTGGAGGGAGATGACTTCTCTCTAAGTGACGTGTCAGCAATGAATTACAAAATGAGCAGCGCGCCAAGATGCACGTACAACCATGTTTTGATGCTTGTGTGCTAGCTACTTGAGGATAAAAGGGAAGGTGAAGTGCAGGATGGAAGAAGTGCGTGAGTGTGAATTCGCTTGTTTTCGTTTCCGTGTGTTTCCTCCCTCCAAAAAGGCAAAATCGCGGCAAACAAGGAGAAGCCCAAAACTCCTCTTAATTTTCAAGTTTCGCGAACCCGCGATCATAACATCGTTCACGCATCACAAGAAGTGATTGTATATATTTTGTATCTTCTACCTACCTCGCTTCCTCCATCCATATGCTATTGTGCCATCCTAGTTTCCTGTTAGCTTTCTAGTTATTTCGTGTGATTACAGCGTGCACTTACGCTTTCTGCATTGCAAGTCCTGCATCATCCTCCCTGAAAGGTCGATATATTGGACGGCGCTTGTTCCAGGGTTCTTGATCCTCGGGAGTCCCGGGCACAGTCTTTTTGATGCCCTGCCATGTTAGAATTCAATTCGACAACAAACGGATATGTAAAATCTTCTGAACGTGCAGTTTTACATCCAGGTAACTCACCATATTATCAAATACGCATTTGTTGAGAGCTCGCTCAGCAGGCCTGCAGTTCTTGAAGTCCTGGTTCTGATCGTCCAGACACCGCCAGTGCACATTGAACGTTTCCAAGCAGGATGCCTGTATGGAGCTCAGGACATCGCTAGTACATCTCGTGACTTTCCGACCAGCTGCCAAGCATGGAGCTTCGTCCTTGCCACTGTTTTCGGCCTTACAAAGCATGTAATCATCATTATAAGGCGCACACTTGGCACCGATAAAAAAGGATGCAGACTTTAGCGGAGCTGAGGAAGCTCCAACCTCGTCTACATGAGGTATGTTTGATGGCATCGGAGTCGGATCGATGAGGACCCTAATCAACTTAGTTTCGTAAGCCTTCATAGCTTGACAGAGTGTTTCCTACTTGTGGTTGAATTGCGCTTCCCTATGTGTTGCCCTGTTCGGATTAGCTTCGGGCACGGATCGTGAGTTTCTCAAGGGACATACATGATGAGTACTTGTATGCTAGGATTCGTGCTCTCAGCAGACGCTCACAGGACACACCGGTAGAGCAAACTTAGTACAAGCTGCGCAAGACCGTGGAGTTTGGTCAATTCGCTGGAGTTGATGGTAGTGATGCGAGAGCTCCAACTGAATTCTCACCTCCATAATTTCAGACACAAAGTGAAGCGAGCACGGAACGACCAGCACCAGTGAGGTGTGAGTAAAAGCGGTATCGAGAAGTGATGGCTCAATTTTTCGGTATACTTCTGTTGTGTGCTAAAATGATTGGAACTGATCGACATCGTTAGGTACTCCTGCAGCTAATAACAAGCCTACCACATCCTTCAGTATGTCGCGATCCCGAGAAGCACGTCCGAAAGCATCTGCTAACACTCGCAAGACTTTGGGTCTAGTACTCCAGCTCAGTCGACTCCTCTCTTTGGTGGTCAACAAAATAACTCAGCAGCACCCACAAATACATTTGGTTTTGGCTCGACAAACAACATTACAGCGCAGAATTCGGGACAAGCTAAATCAGCTTTCTCTTTTGGCGGGAACGGCAATACGGATACCAACAACGCTGCCCCGATGTTTTCTTTTGGAGGAAATAATAACGCGAATCAGCCTGCATCGGGAGGAATGTTCGGTCAAGCTCCAGGATCTGTAGCGAATGCCCCAGCCAGTTTTCTTGGCCAAGGAGGTACTAACAACAATACAAGCGGCTTGTTTGGATCACAACAAAATAACACAACACCGAATTCAGGAGGTCTGTTTGGGCAACAGACTCAACAACAAAGTGGAGCCTCGAACCTTTTCGGCCAGTCTAGTAACCAGGCGCCGTCAATGTTTGGTAACTCTGTACAACCACAATTGAATGGCCTTTTTGGCACCCCTGCAAATGCCAACCAGGAACAAAGCTCAGTGGGCTTTTTCGGAAACACTAGCCAAGCTCAAAATCAAGGCCAGCAAACACATCTGCAGCAGTCGCAGGTACCACAGGCGTCTATGGCCCAGTCGATCTACGGTCAGACCTCTTCTCAACCACAGTTTTCATGGTCTCGTCCGGCACAGACTGGTGCCCAAACGATGATGCCCTCATTCCGGATGCCCAGTATGTCGTTAGCGCAATCGAAATCCGTCCTCGGTCAATCGGTCAATCCTATGGCAGGTACTTCTTTACCTGGGTCGCAGGCTACCTATGGGCCATCGCAGCCTGCCTCCATTCAAGACCAACTTTCAAGATTGAAAAACGCGTGGGATCATAGTAACCCCGATTGCATGTTTCAGGCTTACTTCTATAATCGCGTTGGTCCGGAAACAGCAAGTTTGTACACCAAGCCAGATGATCACAAACAACGAGCATGGGAGGACGCCGTCGCTAGTAGACCTGACAATTCTGTAGTACCAGTCTTGGCACGCGGATTTTCAGACCTACAACTTCGTGTAAAAGGGCAGGAACAGCAGATATATGCATATCGAACCAGGATACATGAAATTGCTAATAAGCTCAAAGAGCTATCAGATCGCCACCAACTTCACGCTGTGCCTAAAATAGATGCTGCAAAAAGGCGCCACATAGAGATATCACGTCGCGCATTACAATTGGCAGCAAAGGTTCAAGTTCTGAAATGTCGTGGATACGCATTGAGACCAGAAGAAGATCAGATGAGAGGTCAACTACAGGCACTCGAAAAACGACTACATGAACCAAAGACCTTTGGACGTATTGACGAATTATGGGCAAAGATGACTCTGCTCAAGTTTCAACAGAAAACGACGGAAGAAGAAATAAAAACACGGGGATACATTTCTACTATCGATTTCGAGAACGAGGATGGTCTTATTCAAATCGAGCAGGTTTTGCAAGACCACAATAATGGACTTTCATTCATTAATGGGATTCTCACAGAGGATTTAGCCAAGGTTGAAAATCGGACACAAGAGTACCATGCCTCCAAGGCCGGACTGGACAAGTCTAAGGGCCGATAGCCACAATGTATGGATCAAAGGCTCATGCATTCTCGACGTGGCCAAGCTGTAGTTTCAGCGCGTGGTGATCTACTAGACGACCCTGAAATGCCGCTATGCAGCTCACATACGTTCTATGACCAAGTGAAAGGCTCTATGACTATGAGACGTAATGGGAAGCATGACCGAACTCTTGGGTATAGTAAATTCATAACCCAAGCTGCTCAGATATGGCGGAGCCAGCCAAGACATCCTGCACGAAGGCTTCTTTTCGATCTATGTATGGAAGTGGCGCGCTTTTACCAAGCATAATTTCTACCTACGCGGCTGCAAGGTAAACTGTAGTCAGATGAACATATTTTATACCTCACCTTGCTTGAGACAAACATTCTCCTTGGCTCCGCCCTCTCTCTCATTTGCTGAGCTTACCAGATCATGGGAAATATCTAAAATGCTGTAAATTTTGTTTGCAAGTAAGCTGCGACTCAGACAATGTTGGCCGAACATGATCCTGATCTGCTAATAAAGATTGGTGGACCTAATCATCGAGAAATTCAAGCAAGCTAGAAACATGCTCCCAAATGGATGATCTGCAGATCATTCTTGTTCAAGGATTAAATCATCAAGCAAAATTCATGACACCATCCTTCGAAGATTTCTCGAGTGCTTCTTTCTTCAACATTCCGGAGTTGTTTTTACCAGAAATGCAGACTGGTCGTACCCGTGATAGAATTGAGCTTAGCTTTTACTGCTTGTCATATCATCTTTCCTTGAATACAACGGTCATGAGAGATCTCGAGGCACATAGCAATCGATAGAGTCCAAGCGTTGATGTGTTCACGTCCATTCAAGTGAGGGTATCATGATCATCATCGCGACATAGGACAAGAAATATTACCAAGGGCGCGTCTCTGAAACATTTTATCTTGAACGAAATAATTTTCTATTCAAAAAGATTTGAGCTGATCAAGTAACTGAATTCATGGTAGAAAGAAAGTTATGTGACATTAGTAGGTCTGGACATAATTTTAATCCGGCTGCGGCTAGATCCGCCACGATGCGCAGCGGAACGTTTCGCCCACAAAACGCAAAGTTGGATCTCTGCAGATCCTTCCCACAAGCAAACCTGCCCTTCTGCGCACGTATACTTGGCTCGGATTGTGACAACTATCGCGCTACCACACGACTCGAGTGCTCTGCTACCTCGTGTAATAAAACATGACGCAACAATACTACGCGCCACAACAACCTCAACAGGCTTATCAGCAGTACCCTCCACAGGTCTGTTTTCACCGATTCAATTCGCATGTGAAGATGACCGTATTGTGCTGAAGTGGTTGACAAACAGAACTAAGCGAGGCGCATCTTCAGATTCGGTTGACATTATTGTGTGGTCAAAAGCTAACAAGGGCAGGGCTATCCACAACAAGGATACCCGCAGCAAGGATATCCGCAACAAGGATATCCGACTCAGCAACCCGTCTACGTACAGCAGCAGCCGATGTATGCGCAACAGCAATCAGGGTTGGTCTACCTTATTAATCGTTCTGTGAAAGCACCGACTGACAGTGAGTAGTTCGAACGCTAATTGTTGTCTCGCTTGCATGTCCGCTCTATTGTGCTGTTGTGCTTTGGATGCGATTTTTTAGAGAGGAAGAGAGAGAATCTTCTAGTGACAATCGAGCGGGAAGAAGAATGTTCGGATACAGAAGTGTGCAGTCATATGCTGATTGTGGCTCATGAATCGTCGAAGAACAAATTCACCAAGATAAGTAGTGGTAGTGAAAGTAGATGTTTGAACTATGAGCACGAACTGTGATGTATTCACGCGAAACGCACACTATATGCGTAAGAAAATGCCGGTGGGAACGATCACCTATGTGAATGATTGCAACATTTGGGAAGTGCACGTGGTGAGGAAATTGTTGGAACTTCTTCGAATTTCCTGGAAACTTTTGGAAATTCTTGGAACTCTATAGACGTCACGTGTTTATCTACGCACGTCTGTGGCTGACCCACAAATCAAATTCTGTGTCTACTTAAACTCCTTCTTCCTTCTCATCCTTCTGTTCTTCATTGTCTTTTTTACAAGTTCATTCAACCACCATATAAGTCTATCTTTCAGACTTTTTAACGAATCAAACTTTAACGACCAACACCACAAACAATGACAAAAGCCGTCGGTATAGATTTGGGTACTACCTACTCTTGTGTTGCAGTATGGCAAAATGGTAAACAATCCCCTTCTTCATGTGATGAGCTTTCTTCTAACATGCTTTAGACCGAGTTGAAATCATTGCCAACGACCAAGGAAACAGGACAACCCCGTCATATGTCGGTTTCACAGACACCGAGCGTCTCATCGGTGATGCTGCTAAGAACCAGGTTGCCATGAACCCTCACAACACTGTCTTCGATGCTAAGCGTCTGATCGGTCGCAAATTTGCTGACTCAGAGGTTCAAGCTGATATGAAGCACTGGCCATTCAAGATCATCGACAAAGCTACCAAGCCTATCATCCAGATCGAATTCAAGGGAGAGACCAAGGACTTCACTCCTGAGGAGATCTCAGCCATGGTGCTGACAAAAATGAGGGAGACCGCTGAGGCGTATCTCGGCGGTACTGTATCAAATGCCGTTGTTACCGTTCCAGCTTACTTCAATGACTCTCAGCGACAGGCTACCAAGGACGCTGGTCTCATTGCCGGTATGAACGTTCTTCGTATCATCAACGAGCCAACCGCTGCTGCTATCGCATATGGTCTTGACAAGAAGGGCCAAAAGGAGCAGAATGTGCTCATTTTCGATCTTGGTGGTGGTACCTTCGATGTTTCTCTTCTCACCATTGAGGATGGTATCTTTGAAGTAAAAGCTACTGCTGGAGACACCCATTTGGGTGGGGAGGACTTTGACAACCGATTGGTCACTCACTTCTGCACTGAATTCAAGCGCAAGTTCAAGAAGGATCTGACAACAAACGCTCGAGCGCTTCGTCGTCTCAGAACCGCTTGTGAGCGTGCCAAGAGAACTCTGTCCTCTTCTGCTCAGACTTCTATCGAGATTGACTCTCTCTTTGAGGGTACTGACTTCTACACTTCCATCACTCGAGCTCGATTCGAGGAGCTGTGCCAGGACTTGTTCCGTGGTACTATGGAGCCTGTCGAGAAAGTTCTCCGAGACTCCAAGATTGACAAATCATCCGTTGACGAGATTGTCCTTGTTGGAGGATCCACCAGAATTCCCCGAGTTCAGAAGCTCGTATCAGATTTCTTCAACGGCAAGGAGCCAAACAAATCTATCAACCCTGACGAGGCTGTCGCTTACGGAGCTGCCGTTCAGGCTGCCATTCTTTCCGGTGACACTTCCGAGAAGACTCAGGATCTTTTGTTGCTCGATGTCGCCCCTCTTTCTATGGGTATCGAGACCGCTGGAGGTGTCATGACTCCTTTGATCAAGCGAAACACTACTGTTCCGTCTATGAAGTCAGAGACCTTCTCTACATATGCCGACAATCAGCCAGGTGTGCTTATTCAAGTCTTCGAGGGAGAGCGTGCACGAACCAAGGACTGCAACTTACTCGGAAAGTTCGAACTTACTGGTATTCCTCCAGCTCCTCGAGGTGTCCCACAAATCGAGGTTACTTTCGACGTCGACGCCAATGGAATCCTCAACGTCTCTGCTGTAGAGAAGGGAACCGGAAAGGTCAACAAGATCACCATTACTAACGACAAGGGTCGTTTGTCCAAGGAGGAGATTGAGCGCATGGTCTCTGAAGCTGAGAAGTACAAGGAGGAGGATGAGGCTGAGACCTCGCGAATTGCAGCCAAGAACGGTCTCGAGTCATTCTCATACAGCTTGAAGCAGACTATTTCTGATGGAAAGCTTTCCATCCCTGAGGAAGACAAGAAGACTCTTGAGGCCAAGACCAGTGAAGTTATCGCATGGCTCGACAGCAACCAGTCCGCCACTAAGGAGGAATATGACGCTCAGCAGAAAGAGCTTGAGGCTATTTCGAACCCAATCATGACTGCTGCCTACCAGCAATCTGGTGGTGCTCCAGGAGCAGGAGGTATGCCAGGCGGTATGCCGGGTGGCATGCCAGGCGGTGCACCAAACGCTGGCGGTGACGGACCAGTTGTCGAGGAAGTCGACTAAGTCACAACCTTCACAAGCATCTTAGACGATAGTAAAAACTTTATGTATATTAATGGTATCAGTTGAACTCAAAAATTCACGTTGTCGTTTGTCTTATCCCAAGACTCTCCAAGATTATATCCATTGTCTGTTGAGTCACTCCCATTCGGCATTGCTTAGATGTTCAAGACTCACTAGTATGAAATTCTTTTTTTGCGTTCTTCTTTTGTTAGCTATATACAAATTGCTCCTTTGATGGCCGTTCACGAGATTTCCATGGGCACCGATCCATTAGAATCGGGCACTTCAAAGCTCTTCTCGTCTACATAGTCTCCACTACTTTCCACAAACTGAACACTTCTTTTGCTGTCCAAAAAGAGCTGATAACTCCTCGTGATGTCCTGCACGGCGATTTGTGACGCTTTGCGCTTCTTCGCAATGAGATGGGATGTGATGATGATATGCATGGCATACCGCAGAGACGTTTCTTGTGCAATCTTTGTCAGCAAATCGAGTGCCTGTGGCTCGAGCTCCACGTCTTCTTCCTGTGTACGGATATGTAAAATTTGGCGAATTTCGTCGGCAGAGTAGGCTGAGGTACTGATGATGAGCATTCGGTCAAGGAGATCCATGGGTAATCCGTGTGGCGAGACGTTGTTCGTGCCTCTAATTCGAGTAAGACCTCTGTTGGATGCCATTACGACAAGAGGTGCCAAGTCATCCTCGAGTGCGCGATTCAGGAAGGAGAAGCATTCCATATCGAGCATATGCACTTCATCGATAAATAGCACGCCCGTACATGTCTCCGCTTTGCCTTCTTCCTTCCACTCTTCCACCTTGACATCAATCTGGTCTCGCACTTCGCTTTTGATTTCGCCTGTATCACCGGAAAACAGAGCAAGAAACCCCTGCGACCTCGAATTGATGACGTCGATTTCGTGTAAGGAAACTGTATGTGATACCTCTTTGCGTTTCTGTATTTCTCCCTCTGGACACTGTACAAAACGCGTGTCAACACCCATAGCGTCGTAATCTCTTGATCGAGCAAATGAGCGGCCGAGTTTTGTGATTTTGCCGGAAGCTTTGTCGTAGGAAATCACGTCGCCGGCAATCACGCGTTCTTTTGTCATGGCTTCGACAAGTTTTTCACCCATGTCGTAGATCGTCTCCATATCGGTCGTTTTAAGCGTCAACTTTCCTTTTTTAGTGGTGCCAGTCAATGAGCTATCAATTTGTATCTCCACAACCTCCCCCTCTACCATTTCAACTTCTTCTCTAATTTTGACACCGATACATTTTCTGAACGCTTGCGTTAATGCTTCAGTCTTGGATAGAGCAAGACTGTATATTTCGCTAGCGGAAATCATGGTGAAAGGAACACCGTCGCCGAGCGATTGACTCAAGCCCATGGCGATCGCAGTCTTTCCAGTGGATGGTGGACCAGCCATTAATATAGCTCGTCCAGCAATCTTGTTTTGTTGCAACATTCGAAGAATCACACCGGCAGCCTTTCGCGCTTTCGCTTGGCCGACCATACCCTGACTGTTGTTCTTGGCTTCCAAGTTGTCATCGAGCCCGAGACCTCTGATATGAGAGTGAGCGGAGATCTGTAAAATTTGTCAATACTTATTGAATGTATATCGCGACGGAAGAAACGTACCAGAGAACCAAGGTCCTGCGTCATGATGACAAGCTGATACGAGCAGTGATTATTGTTCAAGAGTGAAGAAGTTGCCCGGTATTTTTGGTTCTATAAATTCCTCTTGAGCTCCTCCACAATAGAGAGAGCAAGATGATCAGTTGATCATTTGCATCAGGAGTCTGCTTCTGCATTCCTCGTTCCTTCTTCTACTGCTTCTTCCGCCAGGACGATGCTAGATGATCTTGCACGACTATCAGTACGTGAAAACGAGTCTCCTGCGCTGGAAGATATCACTGAAGGATACCTGGCAGCATGTCGCAACGGTCTTGCGCTTGGAGAATTGATGCGCTTGTCGACGTTCTCACTGCAAGATGCTGTCGTTTCTTGCGAGATCATGGACCCAAAGATGGACAATGGCATGGTTGACATGGATGAAGTAGAACAGGCGCCGTATGATTGTGCCAGGGCATTGTCGATGCAGGATACGATTGAGATCATGGATCGCTTGTTCGCTACAGAAATGACGTGGCATACAGGAGCAAGTCTATCTCAAACACTCTACACCTGTGTCTACCTGCAGAAATTGGTCTTGCATGGTAGCACTGTAACACGATTTTCAAATGAAGACACAGGCGATTCAGTGACACGAGGTCTACTTGACGAGGTGCTCTATCCTTATATAGTAGCGACCATAAAGTGTAGCGCTCTCCTACGAGAAGAGTATCTTACAGGCTATTTGTACGAGGAGGAGGATGTCTCGTCTGCTGATTTCGGGCTTGATTTGTTATCACATATGAGCATAGATGACATAGCAGCTCGGCTTCGCAAAGGTCTGGCTTGGCTTGATGAGCTGAATGATTGCACTGTATCAGGAGGCGATCAAATCGAGCAATTAAAGCTACGCCTGACGTATCGAGCACATTTTCTACTGCTGCTCGTTGCTTTTGATGATTTCGCCGATTGGCAAGAACATATCGATCCACTGTTGGGGAAATTAAGCTCTGTCAAGGTTGGAGAAGTCTTACTGCCAATGGCAGACGAGATTTTCAGCACAAAAATTCAAAGATCACTTACGAGCACGAGTCCTCCTCGACCAATCATGAGCATGTCCACAGCGCAAGCCTATGCAGAATTTGCAAAGGCTTGCAGAGACCTTTTAAGAATTTTACCGACCACATCATTGGCAAGGACCTCTCCAGCATGTTTGCTGTCCTTCTTCGATCATATTCGCAGAGATCCTTTGCCGACACTGCCTCTTGTTAGGTCAAGAATGCAGAATTTATTTCTAGCATGCAAGATGGATGACCACGTCGGATATAAACATGCCTTTCTTATTACCGCAATCGAAGAGGTTTCCGGACCGAAACAGAAAATCTTTGACAAGTCTTTCGCTTTGGTGGAGAATCCGGGCGATGCGCGATTTCAAGTCACGACCCTGATAACAGCGACACTTTCCCGTCTGGAACCATTCTTTTTCGAGTACTTTAAAATTCTGTGCCATAATCCAGGTCGACAGAGACGAAATTTGTGCAAACTACTTACGGATTTTGACCACTTGCAAGTCCAGTGTGAGGAGGCAGACGAAGTGCTGGCGGATCTGATAGGTGAGGTGCCCAGGAAACTGTCCAACGGACAAGTTGCATTGTCATATCCCATTTCTTCCTTTATATTCAGTACAAAATTGGATGTCATGTTGATGATTCTATTTCTCGGTTTTGAGACTGACTTATATCTGCCATGGGAGTTTGGCGTAATTTACTGGCATCTGGACAATCTCCTATTCTTGCAGTGCGAGCACTTGTACACAATCGCGATGGAGAGGCTCCAAGGAGACAGCGAGATCAAGAGGCATCTGAAGCATAGAATGACGTACTCTGAGGCTCTGAGGTACTTGTGTCAAGGATCTTTCCGATTCATGCAAGCTTTGGCTCCCTTGAAACTGTTACCCGATCCATCGGGTAATATGCTTACGCATGAATTGATGTATCGACATCGAATGAAGCCTTTTGCAGCACTAATAAGTCCTACGGCACCTTCTTATCAAGCATACACTACGGCGTATCACCGTGGAACTCCGAAAGAGTTATTGTCCACTTCAAAAGAGTGTTTCACCGCCGGCCGTGCTGCTCTCGGTAAACTGAGTAAATACGGTCATTCGCCCTTATTCAACACGGTACCCGCGCTCGTGGATGACTTTCAAGGACAGATGAAAGGCTTATTGGGGTGCTGCATCGCAAACAGTCTGACTGTGACTGCCTTGCTGAAACGTGTCGAAGCAGGGCAAAAGATCGCGGGTCGCGTCTCATGGAGCAACAAGAAGTTTGATAAGCGGTTTCCGGTGTTTAGCATAGCGTTTGATTGAAGCATAGATGGCATTCTCCTTTTCTGCATGAATCGTAAAGGAGTATTGTACATACTTTAAATATATTATTTTAGGGATAAAGGTGGCTGAATCTTTAGTGAATCCCGCGAAATTTGATATATGGAGCAGCGTAGCATTAAAGAGAGAAATGGCAACAAGAAGCAAATGCATGGAAGCAGCAAACGATTGCTCTGGCGGAATTTTCATTTTTTTTAGAGTATAAAAATTTGTCTAGCAATCATCCTTGAGCGGTTGATCATGTATGTTTTACTGAGACGACTTGGACGCTTTACAGTTCATCAAAGTAAGGCAGAGCGTAGGTGTCTCCGATGGCAGCGACGGATGGTTTTGCCTGCAACATGGCCTTGGCCACTTTTTTCAGCGTTTCAGCAGAGACTTTTTCCAAATCGGCCACGACAGCCTCGACGTCTGGTGCCTTTCCGCTGAGCAAGAGTGATCGACCAATGGCTTCCGCAGACATGGTGCGTTCTTCCGCCGCTGCAAATGTATTGAATTTCGACTGCGCAATGGCGCGTTTGAGGTCTTCCGGTTTGACTCCCTCCGCGACTTGCTTGAGTGCCCCCAAGGACGCTTTAGCGATTTGCGGAATCTCTGCCGTGGGACCCATGACGTAGATTGTAAAGAGACCAGTATCGCTGTATGCTCCGTGGTTTGCGATTGCTTTAGCGCCAGATCCAATCTTGGACGCTGCTTGGCCGAGCATGGAATTTCCAGAGGACCATTTGATGCTGGACATGCCTCCCAAAAGATTACCGAGCACGGTATATTCCGCGGGAGCATGCGGGGACGCAGCGGCACCCGGGAATCCTATGACAAAGTGTCCGACGTTTGAGCGGAAAGGTGTTCGAAGTTCGCCGCCAAAGTACTTGGACGCTGTCGTCTGAGCGGCAGTGCCAGAGGGAACGTTGCCAAAGCTCTTGGCAACCAATTCATCCAATTCAGAGGCATCGGCACCGGTTGCAACAATGGCCATGTTTTGCTTGACGTATGATTTCGCGGCATAGTCTCGAATCATTTTCCAGTGCATGTCCGTTTGTGTCTCTGCGAGTATCGTATTGCCGAGTCCACGTCGGAAGGCGAGATTGTGTACGGCATCGGCAGCGATTGCTGGAGGAGAGTTCTTCATGGCATTGTACTCGAGTCGTGCGAGCGGGATCACTTCTTCGGGTAAGGTATAGTGCGTGTATTTTGTCTGTGTCAAAACTTCAGCGAGTAAGTCTGTGAAGTAAGGCAGATCTTCCCGGAGAAATTGAGCATTGAGAATGATGTGTTCCCTAGTGACCTGAGAGGAGAGGTTGGCTCCAATCAGTTCAGCCTCTCGAGTGATTCGCAGAGCAGAACGCTTCTCTGTGTTTTGATAGGCGAATTTTTCGAGCAAATGTGCGACTCCGGCAGCCGGTTCATAACGAGCACCGGCCTTGACAACCACCGAGAGTGAGGTTGTCGGTCGGCCATCGTCCCGTGAAGCTACTTTGATGCCAGCAGCATCCCTCACTTGAAAGGAGAATGCTTGGGATTCGGTAACGAGAGTCCTGGACTGTCTGCCAACAGCAGACGCCTGCCTAAGCAGAGCTTTGGAAGAGAACATGAGGACAGGGAGCGTTCTGTGCACTGGCTGATGCGAGCAGAGTAGAGGGCAGCTGCAGAAGAACGGTGAATGAAGTGGAATCGATGGACGGAAAGTTGGCCGCAGGAGGAGCGATTTCACTCTGTAACTTTGCCGCAATTCTCATTGGCCACTGCGTATCACTCGCTCCTGTCCAAACACACGTTCATCACAACGCATCCTTCTTCCCTCTCTCGAGAGCAAGTCATGGCTAGCGCTGATGCGATAGAGCTATGCAAGGTGGTGCTCAAGGAATTCTTTGGGCCGACAGTCGTGGTACGCTTTTTTTTTTTCCCGCATCTCTGACTCCAACAACAGGCCACTTTCTGACTTTTTGTGTAGCTCGTAGCAGGTGTCTTGCTTGCCCATGGCCGTCACGATGCAGTGACCGTTTCTCGCAAAGCCAAAGTTGCTCCGAAACTCACGCGACAGTCTTTGGCCGTGCTGATACAGCATAATCTTGTCCGCTTCAATGCGTCGCTGGAGAGAACTATGTACGAGTGCGACGCAAAGGAGATTTTAAATTTGCTCAAGATTGGCAAGGTCATGAGATGGGCGGCAGAGACGATTTCACCGGAGGCAGCAGCTTTGATCAAGTATGTAGCCATGTATGGAAAAGTCATAGCAAAAGACCTCATCAATGCTTTCAGCTCTTCCGCCGCAGAGAATCGAGAGTTTCAAGATATCCTGCTAAAGTTGATGCAGGCGAGAATCCTGCGCATTGCCCAGCTGCATGAGTGCAAGCCCCTAGAGGATTTCAAGCAGTCCATCAGGGACGAAGAGCTCTTGCGATACAAGGGCAAAGCCATGCCAGAGACCAAAAAAGCAAAGGAGGTGGAAGAGAAGCTGGACAAGCGCTTACAGCACCTACGAGAATCAGGCGATAGTCCTTCCTCTGGCTTGAAGAGAAAGACGGATGGTGCTGATGGTGGACCCGCGCGTAAAAAGGTTCGTGTCGACGATGAAGGAGAAATGGTTGTAGATGGTGAAGCAATATTACGCATCAACTATGACAAGTTTGCAGTGCATCAGCGAAACGAAGAACTGGTTCGTCTTTGTCGGGCGAGACTAGGTCCAACACCGGCTGCAGTGTACAGCCATGTCCTCAAGGCGCTCGAATCTAGGATATTCACTTGCCGGCAGGCCACGGCAGACTTGACAATCTCGACATTGACAATTAGTCGGTCACTGCCCAACGATTTGGATCTTGCAAGTGTCTGGGCAAAGCCAGACGCAGTGAAATCAAAGTCAAAACACAAGCACAACGGCTCGCATCATGAATCCAAAAAGATCAAGCGTGATCCTGGTCAGAGTTCTGACGAAAAAGAGTTGGCTGACAATGACAACGACGATGATGATGATGATGGTGATGAGAGCGACAGGGACTCTTTCGTTGAGCGGGACGATATGGACGACTTGGCCAGTGACGATGACTATGATCCTACGGAAAACGGCGTGCAGCGACCTGAAAAAATCAAGCATCTCAACCAGTTTCTTGAGCTTCTTGCAGCGGATTCCATCAGATTTGTCACGAAACGTGGGTCTCGGTCGATGGGTGAATGGCAGGTCGATTACCACAAGATTGTCGAGACACTTGCTCAGGTTGAAATCGACACGCTCGCGCTGCGCATCCACGGCGACCTCGCGCCACGCGTACTGAGGGTCGTGCGGGCAAAGAATAAAGTCGAGGAGAAACAGCTCGCCAATGCTGCCTTTCTCGTGCAAAAAGACATTTACAGGCTTGCGAGCCAGTTGCACGTCAAGGGCCTATTGGAACTCCAGTCAGTGCCGAAACGACTCGATCGACAGCCCAGCATGACCTTCTTCCTCTACTATTACGATGCGAAACGTGCGGCATCGAGTCTAGCACAACATTTGTGTCGCGCCATGGCGCGGTGCCATCAGCGTCTGGGCACGGAACTGCGACAACGGCAGAGATTGTTGGACAAATCACAACGCACAGATGTCAGGGACAAGGAAGCAGAGTATCTTTCGCGAGGCGAGCTGGCAGAGTTGCGCAAAATCAGGAGTGTGGAGGAGCGGATGTTGACACAGAGCATGAGAATTGCAGAGACGTATGCCATCCTCATAGAATACTGATTAGTGACTATTGACCCTTTCTCATGCGCGCACACACGTACAAAGCAAATGTGCCCTGAGGGAGACTACGACCTTGCGACCGTGGTTGCTGACGTGAGTGCGGCTTTTTGGCCGGGCATGGCACGTAGCGTAGATTTCGCGGTAGCAAAGAGCTGTTCCTTGAATCCAAACAAGAGAGCGGCAGTCAGGACGCTTTGCAGGATTTTTGGGCCGACACCTTTATACAGCCCCGCGACACCTTCATCACGCAGAATCTTGGTGAAGCCAGAGAGAAAGGTGTACCTGTCACTCCCACTTTGTCGCAACTGCATGCGCGCCTTGAGTGTGATGTATGGGTAGGTCGAGCCCGTCGCGACCAGTTTGCCGAGTGCACCAAGCATGAATGCATCCCATGGCGTGAGCTTGCGACGTCGTTCAATCACGTTTTTCAACTGTTCAAAGATGGTGTACTGGATGATTGGATTGATGACCAAAACGAGCGCCGGTGCAACGCCCGTCCATAGTGCAGCAATGCCTTCTTCTCTCACGAGCGACATGAATGTCTCCATTGTCCCATATGGTTTCTTCTTTTCCGCCGGCTTAATGTTTGGCACATTCGGGTTGGCTTCCACCTCATCCTTGCGTGCCGTGACGCGCGTATTGACGACCCTACACGATGCATTATTAGCGCCCGGGGAGGGGATGCCTTGAACATGCAAAGATGTCCTTACCAGATTGGGTTTGTTGCAAAGACGGTGGCCGATCCAGCAAGCATCCCGGCCAGCATGGCCTCTCCCGTCGTCAAGGGAGCTGGACGACCACTTCTTGCCTTTTCCATCATGTCCTTGACGGCTTCGTAAAAGTAATAGTATACACCATTCGTCACACCGATCCCGAATAGAGCCGATCGTAAGCCCGTATAGAGGCCTAAAAGTCCCTCTTTTTCGAGAATCTTTTCCACGGCTTCAAAGGTACTTGCATGAACCTGCGACGCGTCGTCAGTACAAGGTTTCCCCGGCAACACACAGTCATTGAGGACGCACCTTTTTCACTTCGACTTGAGCGCGAGTGGAGAGCGTGATGAGCGGGTACGTCACGACCATGGCAAGCATGCCGCCTCCGGCGCCGGAAAGAGCATGAGCGAGATTATCTGCCATATAGACTGCTCCTGTAGGGTACGGTAATGATGGAGTCGACACAAAAAACGTTGTACGCAGGATTGGTGTTTTTCCTGTCACGAAATCGGGAGTTCTGGGGCAACAAGCCACGTGCGCGGGGTAAAGGAAAAGTCGCAATCGCTAAAGTACGAGAGAAGAGTGCTGCACCCTTCAGTGCCTTGCAAATGTCCCTGCGACGAGCAGAGGAAAGACCAACGTGGCATCAGCATAGATCTTGACTGCCTTGGCTTCCGCCTTGAGTTTGCCCCAGCTGACACTCTCGTCCGGTCGTGCCCCTGCATCGCTCCCGTCAAATTCCTGGCCCGTATTGATGTAGACGGCATAGTCGGCACCGTTGCGCATGAGATTGGCATTGGAGATGTGGTGCTTGATTAAGCCTCCGCCAAGGATAATCATGCCCGTCTTTTTTGCCGTAATGGCAATCAGGTTGATTTTCCGAATGTCTGCAGCAATGTCCAAGATGAATCCTTCATTGCGATAGGAGTGCGCGAAAATCATGTCGCCCAATGAACCATCCGTCAATGCGGGAGAAAAGACGGGGATATTGTTTTTGTATGCCCAGTAACAGACACTTGATTCATCATTGATCTCACGTCCGAGACGATGGATGAGTGTGCTCGGTGTCCATATCGTGCCGTCCTCTTTCTGTTCTTTCAGCGCTTGGTCCAGCACTTTCATGACCCAGTCTTCAAACTTGACATAGTTGGCGTTCGGCACAACCATGTTGCCGATACGATTGAGTCCTTTGGATCGCAGCATCTTGCCATCGAGGTCAAACGCGGCTTTATAAGTGTTGCCTAGGCATTTAATGAGGTCCTCTTCGATGCCGCCAGCCGTCGTGACCAAACATGAGACGTGTCTCTCTTGAACGAGATAACGAATGGTTTCCCGCACGCCGGAAGAGATGAGATTGGAAGTGTAGCCCAGAAAAATGATGGTTCGTGCATCACTTTCGTCCGGCAAGTCTGATCGCCAAGCTCTCTAGCGAATAAGCCTCTTTTGTGCGTGGAAAGCATCCCTTGTCTGAGTGGAATCTACCATTTGTTCTATGATGCCGACTGCATCGCCTAGATTACTCGCCTGAAATCCCGTTGTGCACATTGAAGCAAGCATCTCGTCCACGGTGATGCCATAACCACGTTGCTTCATGCTGCCATGCAATGCAGAAAAGTCGGGGCCAACAATGCGGACGGCATCGTCAGGCATAGGGACACTGTCAACGAGCACAGCATGTGCGGCCGCTGCCAATTGCTCCTTGTCGGCCTGCATCTGTGCCTCGAGAGGAAAAGAATCAGTACATTCACAAAAAAATTTGAACTTTAAAAAAAACACTTTTGTGCAGATGAATTGTGGAGCGTCTCCTTCATCACAAAAACTTCCTTCTCTTGCTCTCTCTCTTCAATCTGTTTTTGACGGCATGAAAGAAGTACGGGAAGGCAATGCTGTCTTTGAGCGATTCGAAGCATATGACTTTGCCGGAGATGCGGATTTTGAGGTACGACGCGCTCGTTGAATATTCCTGCTCGGCTGCTGAAGCGTGGACAGGCTGGTTTTCAGGCTATCTTGCAGGCGGGTCCCGTGGATTCAGACAGAATAATTCACGCAAGGCTGTTCTACTACTCCAAGTCAGGCACCTCTATCGCGTCTACCACCGCATTTAGAAGCTGATTTAGTCAGGTTGATTGAGCCGATTGACCACACGCAGTACTTGACGTGGAAGGCCAACCAGGCGCCTCCGCAGATTGAACAGACAAGCAAGACTGTGGCATCTCCACAGCCTGACACACACTTTCAGAGTGGACAGAGTCAAGCAAGGCCAGAGAAGGACGAAGGAGAAGAGATACCCTACCCTGCAAGTTTTGCCGAGATTGTCGACTTGATCAAATCAGGCAGACCCATCCCAGGTTCGTGACGTATCATTGCAGGATGCACGCATACTCAACAAAGACAGGAATCAAAATCATTCCCGACCAAGTGGCTGCTGATGAAAGCGTGAGCTTGGTCAAACCACGAACAAAGCCCTGGGAAGCTGATGGGGAAGCCAAGGAAGTGGCCTTTTTCTAACACGAAGACACAAACGTGTTGCACCGTGTGCAGGAGAGACATGCAGAGAGGAAGCAGGCAAAGTGAATTCTGAGGCACAAACTCCACAATTCACTTCACTTTTGCTCCATCTTCTCAGAAGAATGCAACCTTTCTGTTGACCCTTCAAGACAACTGGCCTAGCACAAGTCTCTATGGCTGCTCCAAGATTTCTGGCAAGAACGGCGCTCTTTCCTTCGCGGTGGCCATACTCTCCAAATGACTTTACGTAAGCGATGGAATCCTTGGACTCATGCGTCATTGAAGCTTACTGAGTTCAAGGCGTATGGATGAATCGCGTGACACGCAATTTTATCAGCAGCCCCGACTTGTGAATCATATCGACGACAATGCCATTCTCAATCTCAAGCGATATTATGGCTCAGTGATTAAACCAGGTGCCAGCGTCTTGGATGTCGCATCGAGCTGGGTATCACACCTCCCGGATGACCTGGCGTATACGGTGACGGGTATTGGTTTGAACCAGGCTGAGCTCAATGCCAATGCAAGACTTACAGGTGGAAGGCACGTCAAGGACTTGAATCAAGATGCGACATTTCCCGTAGAGCAAAGCAGCATGGATGCAGTCATATGCAACGTCAGCATCGACTACCTGACCAAGCCACGAGAGGTCTGCCTTGAGGCAGCACGCGTCTTGAAGCCGGGCGGCACGATTCATCTCGCTATTTCCAACCGCTGTTTCCCGACTAAAGTGGTGTCTCGATGGCTCAAGATTACGGAGGAAGAACGGTTGGACATGGTGGCAGCGTACCTGCACTTTGCGGGCTCAGACGATGGAGCGAAGCAGGTGTTTAGGGACATTGAGATTGTCGAGGTGGTGAAGCCGTTTTGGTCTGCGGATCCGCTGAATGTTGTACGAGCCAGGAAATGCTAGAGCTCCTCACTGCATTTCTCTCCACTTGCGTTCCTCTTTCTCTCTTGTCTTGTGCATCCTATCCTTTCTTCTTCTTCCGCTGCTGTTACCTCTTCTTCTTCATGACTGATCAAGCCGCCGTGACCGTCAGCAAGCGTGAGCAAAAGAGGCAAGCCAGATTGGCAAAGGAGCTTGCTGAAAAGGCTGCTACAGAGTCGCCTGATGCTGAACAGCCGGCTGCACAAGAAAAACCGGTCCCAGAGAACGAAACGCATGACGCTAGAGCGTCTCCGTTTGTAGAACCAGTTCAGAAAAGGTAGGGATATGCAAATGGATGCCTCGTCCACGTTCAGAGGCTGATCGGCTTAGGATACGTAATTACCTGAAGAAGAAGCAAAAGATTGACCAGTTACTGGAGAGGGCAAGCGATCCGGAAGAATACAAAAAACTCAACAAGGATCAGCATGAGCAAATTGCACGAAAAGACCAGATTCTGGCTCCTTTGAAGGAATTACAAAACCTGGCTGAGCAATTTGTCAATATCCAAGAGGAACAAAACAACTCCTTGCAGAGTCAAGCTACGGAGAGTGAGAAGATACATACCACGGCTCTCGAAGCCGCCAAGGCAGAGGGGATCAAGCAAGGCAAAAAGACACTGTCTTCACTGATTGCTTTCCTAGGGTATGCTTCCATCTTGCGCGCCTCCCCAACGGTATGTCTTTTTTTCTGTCAGGAGTGGACTCTATAACAGTCGCTAATGGAGCGTAGGACGACAAAGAGTTCAATGACGCGAATGAGAGATTGCTCAGCTTGATTTATCTTGGAGGTGATGCGTCCCTCGAAGCTGCAAGCAATTTGGATGCCGGAAATGACGAAATGATTGACGATACGTCCGTTTCCTTCAAACAAGTGCATGATGCCATCTTCAAGGCAGCAGCGACCCCTGTGCAGAGCGAGCCTGAAGAGGAGGCAGAGGTCGCTGCCGCAGCAGACACGAGCAACAGCAATCCTACCGGCTCAAACTTTATAACTCTCTCAGATCTCTCGCAAAAGGCAAGCACACTTGGATCTGGTGGCATTTCATTCTTGAATGAGTCTGAGATAGAAGGGTCGGCAATGCCGGAAAGTATGGGATTACCGCTATCGAATGAAGCAGAGTCAGCTCCAGCACAGACGGTCGCTGGCGAGCTCGGAAATGAGGCTGCAGCTGTCTTGGACTGGGCTCAGGTCGAGACGCCGCGCACAAACTGGGCAGACGAAGACTCTGTAGTCGAATCCAGCGCTGTACCACAAACGGAGAACGAAAAACTGACTGGTGGGTTGCAACCACTGAGTGAGTTTCAAACCATCGAAAAGAAGAGTGCTCCTCGAGACAATGGAACACGTGGACGGGTATGACATGCTTGGTTCTTCGGTTGACTTTTTTTTTCTCTTCTTTTGACTTATTCTCTATAGGGACGTGGATCGGGAAGAGGACGTGGAGAACGAAACGGCCGTGGTCGAGGAGACGGTCGAGCTTCGAAATCCAAGCCGCAATAGGCTCTGCATGACATCTCCCCGGGACGTGCATGGGACAATCATGAGGCATTGAGTCGTACACGTTAAAAGCTCGCAGACGCGGCATCTATATAGGTGGTCCCGCCGACCCTGCGAACCATTGCATTACTACCGTCAGTCTTCAAAAGCCCATCCTGGAGCCAGCTCTTCATGGTCCCGGCATCATAGGGACCATTTATGGTGTCTTCGTCGCCCGTCCATACAAACTCCCATAGACGAGAGGCATCTTCATCAGCCTTTTCTTCTTGCATGGCTACATCCGTTTGATTGAGCTGTAACGTTGAGCCGGTTTCTCTTTGATAGACCCTGCAGAGTCCTTCCCTCGGCGTATCGTAGACGTCTATAGGGGATTTGGCCATGAGTTGATTTGCCAATTCCGTCATCCTCTTGACACGTTCATCCGCAGGATTTTTCTGCTTGCCCTTTGTGCGACTAGCTTGACGTATCCTTGTGCTGCCTTTGCCCTGTGCGCCGTAGCGAGCTAGAGCCTCCAACAAGGACTCGCCACTGTCGAGAAATCCAACTAATTCCTCCAATAATTCCGGCACAGTCGACTCTTCATCATTCCTGCGTGCCTGTGCTTCTTCTTCTTCCTGTTGCTGCCGCCGCTCGACGGCGATCCTTGCTGCATCAATGTCTTTGCGGGAGACGTCCTTGAGCCAATCATCCTGGTTATCTTTATGGTCTTTGGCGGCACGAAGATAGTTGCCCTCTGCATCAAATTTGCCTTCTTCCAGTTCCGCACGCATATCAAAACTATCCAGCTTTGGGGCGTTGCGTTTCCGGCCTAGCGCACCGACTTCTTCATCCACGGACGCCTCGTCGTCCTCTTCCTCTTCTTCATCTTGTTTTCCGACATCTCCGTCGTCGACAATGTCCATAAACTCTCTGTGTGTGCTGAAATCTTGCCCGACAATGTCTTGCGATGCGAGAAACGTTTGTTCCTTGCTGCTGCTGCTGCCGTGCGCATCCTCCCGGGACTCGGCGGCAGGGTCAGCGCCAAACATGTCGTCATTGTCTTCATCTACCTGAGCGGGCGCGCGACGAAGACCGTGACCCTCGTCGGAAGAGTCGCTCGCGTAGTCATCTACGAGAATACTCTTCTTCCTGGCTGCTCCAACGGCAATATCCTCCTCCAACGCATCGACTGTCTCTTCTTCCGCAGCAGCAGCGGCGGCGGCGGCAACATGATCAATTTTGGCTCTTTTATTCCATGGCCCAGTGGTAGATCTTGCAGGCACTCTCTTCATACGTAGCAGCAGGACATGATGCGTAGACTTGGCAGCGAGGAAGCAAAGTTGAGTCAACGAAAAGGACGCGACACGTGATGAGTTGAATTCAAAATATTCAAGATGAAAACAAGTGGAATTGTCAAGTGCAACCAAGACTTTTTCCTCTCATGGGCGAATCAAGGGTAGAGTTGCTCGCGTGGTTGAATCAGGTAGGGAGCCGTCATTCCAGTCATCTTTCATTCTTGCTAAAACGTCATGAATGTAGTTGACGGGCCTCGATATACAAAAAGTGGAACAATGTGGAAGAGGTACATTGCAACTCAGTGAGACAAACGACGAAAGGTGCTAATCTTGTGACAAGGATACCCTGCGGCACAAATCTTTGATTCCATCTTTGGTGAGCAGCGTCGGAGCTGCGGGCTTTATGCTCGAGTCATGCAGACTTTGCTGAGACGACACAGGTGATCTTCCCCTGAAGAAGATTGATTTCAATGCCAACACGGAAGTCAAATATCTCGCAAATTGGAAGGTGGTGCAGACGAATATGGCGAGGCACAGAATAGACAAGACTGTACCGATTGATCGCCTCGTCAAGTGTAAAATGCAAGATAATCTCGAGTTTCTGCAGTGGTGCAAAAAGTACTGGGACCAGTATGCTCCCGGCGGCGAGTATGACGCCGCTGGTCGTAGAGGAGGAGCGGTGCCCGCAACGACGTCCACAACAGCTTCCGCTCAACCGCCCATCAGGACGACGCATTCATCCACTTCCTCATCGAATCCTGCGCCGAGACGCGTCACGGGAAGTACGCCATCAGCGCGCGCACCACCACGTACAGCATCCACAGCACTGTCTGCGGCACTGCAAAGTGAAATCGCCGCGCTTAATGAGACTGTCACGGGTCTGGAGAAGGAGCGTGATTTCTACTTTAACAAATTACGAGATATCGAGATTCTCATTCAGACGGCCACGGAGCCTGATGCCGTGCAGAACGACGCGGGACTCATGAAGCAGATTCAGGATGTCTTGTATAGCACGGAAGAAGGGTTCGAAGTGCCTGGCCAAGTGGATGATATAGAAGACGGTATCGAAACATTGGATGTTGCCGCTGGCGAAGAAGAGGATGACGACGAGGTATTTTGAACAGCAGCAGCAGCAGCAGGTAGACGGTCATGACAATAAAAAACGAAATTCTTGAAAATCTTCTTTTCCTTGAATTTGGAAATTCGTTTTACGCGTTTTCAAATGTTTTCTTGCGACACGCGCCCAAACTTTCTTCTCTTGAGCTTCTTCCTTCTCACATTGCACCGACTCGTGATTTCGTGACACAAAGCATGGCCACTGACGCAGCAATGACTGATAGCCCGCCGAGAAAGAGGGTAGACAAGGGCAAGGGAAAACTGGAAAAGTCGGCGGCGAGTCATGTCGACGACGATACGAACCTTCCGTGGGTGGAAAAGTACAGGCCCAAGGGTCTCGAAGATGTCGTCTCCCATCAAGACATTATTAGCACAAGTACGTCTCGCAGACTTTATGCAGAATGTCTGATTGTTTTTCCGATGCTGACATGGCTTGACTAGTTGAAAAATTCATCGACTCTAGTCGCCTGCCTCACATGCTATTTTATGGGCCGCCCGGCACTGGCAAGACGTCATTGATTCTCGCGATTGCTCGCAAGATCTTTGGCGATCGATACAAGAATCAAATCATGGAGTTGAATGCTTCCGACGACAGGGGTATCGATGTTGTCAGGGAACAAATCAAAAACTTTGCTTCCACGCGACAAATCTTTTCCTCCAGTTTCAAGCTCATCATTCTCGATGAAGCGGATGCCATGACTGTCGTTGCACAAAACGCTCTGAGAAGAAGCAAGTCATGCGCCGTAACCCGTGTTATTCCATTCCCCCCCGACTAACCATGCATTTTAGTCATTGAACAATTCACCAAGAATGTACGGTTCTGCATCATCTGCAATTACGTCAATAAAATCACACCTGCGCTACAATCACGATGCACGCGATTCCGCTTCCAGCCTCTTCCGCCGCTTCAGATTGAGAAGAAAGTGGATGAGATTGTTGATGCGGAACGGGTCAGAATCAGCAAGGACGCGAAATCAGCGCTGTTGACACTGGCCAAGGGCGATATGCGAAAGGCAGTGAATGTGTTGCAGGCGTGTCACACGGCGTATGAAGAGGAGGAGATTGATGAAAATGCCATTTATAATTGTGTCGGTAACCCGCACCCTGAAGACATTTCACGCATCGTCACAAGCATGATGAGTGACGACTTGACGACGAGTCTTTCCGTGATTGCACGCATGAAGAGCGAAAAGGGACTCGCGTTGCAGGATATTCTCGGCGGCGTGTTTGATGTCCTGGAAGAAATGGAACTCAAGAATCACGTAAGAGTCTTTCTCTACGACAAGTTGGCGGGCATCGAGCATCGACTCAGTATGGGCGGCACGGAAAAGATTCAGCTCGCCGCCATGGTGGCCACAGTCAAGCAGGCGGTCGATTTGCAGGCATAAGAGAAGAAGACAAAAAAAATGATCATTCATGTTGCATGGATCGGATTTGACGCTGCTAGACCTGGCATAGACGTCCTCACTGCAAATTTCTGTTCCCGAAGCGCCCGTTTTTCCTCATTCAACAATTCTTCCAGCCTCCAGACTTCCTGGAGTCTCTGCAAGCAGATTGCAGAACAAAGCGTGTATTGCAAGGGCACTTTCTGGAAAGCCACTACTGCATATCTCTCCCTGGTGGCTACTATGCGCTTATTCGTTGATCCGCATTCAGCGCACACAGTCGGCACAAGGCTATCTCTCAAATGAGTCGGTACACAGAGCTGCAACTCGTCCAGCTCTTCCAGTGAGCAAGCGTCAAGCAAGACGGAGGCTGCCAATTGACTCAATCTAGGAAGAGCATGCGTCTCTTTGTCTCCTGCGTCAGGCTCGTAAGGAGCATGGTGATTCAGCGGCAGGGTTTTATACAGGGTAGTGGGAGTATACAGAAACCGGGTCAAGTTGCTCTTGCTCAGTTGTGATGGTAACACAATTTGAGGGTTTCCTCTGATATCTAGATGTCTCAGGTCTTTTAAAAGCGCAAATTGTGGTGGGAAAGAGTGCATATCGCAATTGCGTACGCTAATGGTGCGCAATTGCCGTGTGTCACTATGCGCGAAAAACCCGAGCGGCAAGTGGTGCTGTCGATGCTTCAGCCTCAAGTAGCCCTTGTCTGGACCAATTTTCGCAATAATTTCATCCAGTGTTGCATCCTGTTCATCGGGATTTGCAGTGGCGATTTTTGTTGTACCCTCTTTCTCTGTTGTCGTTGCACTCTTTACATGATGACTCTTCTTCTTGATACGACGACCTCTTTTTCCCATTCACCCGCAAGATGAGACGAGACAATTGGTAGTCTGAGAGAAGAAGGAGAAGAGGAAAAGGGTTGCCGTTGCCCTTCAGAACAACCCCACAACTTTGTATCGTTCATGTCGTGTAAAGAGGCGAGTCTGATCAGCTCTACAGATGAAGGCAGTAGCCTTTGTCACTCACTGGATCAAGCATGAAGAGGCTCGCTCGCAGTATTTCTCCGCCTGATTTACTGCCTCCGGAAAAGCTGCACAAGTATGTGAGCGAGATTAGTGACGCTCTTCATCTCAATGTGGAGAATCAATCTCCTCAAGGCAGACGCAGTCAGAGTCCAGACACGCGTCAGGGCTCACAGACGCGAGTCGACCGTCAGGCAACGCTCAAGATTATGTCCTGGAACTGCGATGGCTTGACCAAATATCTCTCCACCATACCAACAGCAATGGACAGCTTTGTAAAGACACCCAAAACAGCAGTGACAGACATGTCCAGCCAGAGTTTTCTGAGTCATCTTCTGGCGCGTCATGATCCAGACATTATGTGTTTGCAAGAAGTTCATCTTTGGGAGACGGAAATGAAAGTCATTCGCAAACGGCTTGCGGTGGACGCTCCAGACTATGATTTCCACTCGTGTCTGCCACTGGGGAAGGCCGGCCGTCGTAAAGCAGGGGTCGTGACACTATATCGGAAGAGTATCGGGCGTGCCGTCTCGACTTCCACAGTGCCATGGGACCAAGAAGGTCGAATCAGCATCACGAGCTTCCCAAACCTCAAAATATACAATGTCTACTGTCTCAATTCCAATGAAAACCCATTCAAGGATCCCACCACGGGCAAAAGTCTTGGCATGACGCGGTCGGAACGGAAACGTGAATTTGATGCTCGATTGGCGGCAGACATGCAAGACGACGTCAAGCATGGCATGGCGGTATTATTGTTGGGCGATCTCAACATTAGTCGCTACAAGATTGATGCGCTAGGCGGTCATTTACGTACAGGCTACCCGCATCAATCCAATCGCGACCACTTCAACAAAGTGTTTGCGCCGTTTCGTGATGTCGTGCGTGAAGCGTATCCTGAAGCGCAGAAATATACGTGGTTCTCGCGCGCACAAGATTCATGGACGGGCAACAACGATAAAGCTCGTGTGGATCTGATTTTGGCAAGTGCAAATGTCACTGTAATCGATACAAACACGCTTGAACATGCCACCGACCGAGGACAATCCGATCACGGACCATTGTATGTGTCCATCCAATTACCAACTCTAGAAACGAAACCATAGAAAAGTGTGCGTTTCATCCAAGAAACGCACACTATTTACATGCACTGTGTGGGTGATACACAGTGTGTGTGAAACGCAACCATGCACAAGGACTCCTGATAAATGCTGGAGCTTCAAAAGAAGCGATGCACAAGCCCGTGATTCTCCTTCTCTCGTTGCATCAATCATTCATCGTCTGAACCTCGCTGGTTTGGGAGTCATGATTTCATCACGCTGGATCGTGCCGGTCTCAATTATTTCCTTCTTTGTCGGCGTGGTTGCAGAGTCGCTGCCTCCGACATTACCGTCTCTTCAATTGACTGTTGCCGCACAACTCATCGCTACGACACCGACAAGCGTGAAAACGTGTAAATGTCGAGCGAAACAACAACATCAATCTGCCGCGCCAGTCATTGATACTGCTGTACCAGTCGGCAGCGGCGGCCGCCCGACTCGATTGGCGGATATGCAGAAGCATGAATCGAGGATTGAGCCTGCAATCATGCACGCGCCAAAGTCGACGCAAGTCTCTTTGTCAGATCCGAAACCCGTCACGTTGATGTCAAAGCCTGATGTGCCTCAGCCGTCTCCAACCAAGGCACCCAAAGCTGAACCAGTCAAGGCTGAACCAGCTGTCCCGCCCGTCGCGCATCAACCTCCTGTCCTCCCTCAGATTCTCAGCCAGTTCCAAACGAATGTACTCGTCCAGCACAATCTGCTCCGAGCACTTCATGGAGAACGTCCCCTCGAGTATAACAGCACCCTTGAAGCTTATGCTCAAAACTGGGTGAATCAATGTAAATGGGAACACAGTCATGGCGAGTATGGCGAAAACTTGGCTGAAGGTTATACGATGCTTGCTGCGAAAGATGCAGTACAGGACTGGTACGATGAGTGTGCGTCTTTCGATTGGCTTGATGGAGGATATGATGAGCATCATGGACATTGTACGCAAGTGCTATGGACAGATACCACGCAAGTCGGCTGTGCCATGCAGACGTGTCCAGACTTGCCGTACAAGTACTTGCTTTCATGCAATTATTACCCCCCAGGCAACATTGTACGCAACAGCCTCCAAACCCCTGATGATCGAACATGGTTCCGAAGTCACTTGATGCCGCTATTGCCTAAAACATGACTATAATGTTCCGGCGATCGCTCAATGGTACATTGTAATTCAAGCCGGACTTGAAGTTTATGCAGGAGAAATTTGCTAGACCTGACTTTTCAACACCCCTGGCTATCGCTACCACACCTACTGCTACCGCTACTACTGCTACGACTACGTTTCGCGTCCCTTGCTACACCATGACTTTTCGTGCCGCTTCCAATTTTCATCCTCCTCCTCCAACGATTGATAACAATACCCTAATGCCACTTTTTTCGGATGTCCCATGAGCCACGTCACAAGATGACTCGGTGTAAACTTGTCATCTACGACTTCAAGCACATGACGTGCGATTTTGCCGCGCCCATCAAAGTAGAAATGAAAGATGCCAGTCGTGTAGACTGTTGTACCGCTGCTGCTGCTGCTGCCATCATCGACGACGCGGAATCGCACAGTGAGTCGTTCACAGCGGCGCGCACTGCCCATGAGTGCCTGCGACTCAATGAGGAGTGTGGCACGAGGCACCAGGGTCGTCATGGACCAAGTCGCTAGTTTCGATAATGTCAAGTATGCCGTTTTGCCCTTGATTTCAGGCAACCCGAGCGTCGAAGGCAGTAATTCTAGCGTCACCGTCTCCGATAAAATCTCACCCGGTAGTGCGCCATCTTTGAGTAATTGCGGTAATCGTGTCGTCAGCACACGAATCGTGTGCCCTAGTTCCAGATGATTATTGTCCGGACCTTCCCTATTATTCCCTCCGCCATTGCGTGAAAAGAAATGGCGAGTCTCGCGTGTCCTATCCTCCCCGTGGTGCCGTGAGGAATGTAAGGACCATGACCCTTTAGATGCTGCTGTTGCAGTGCTCAATTTGTGCACAGTCGATGAGTCTCTCACTGTGCCAACGAGACCTCGCGCCAGCACTTGAAATGGTCGTTTAGAGAGCATGGATCATGATTTGTAAAGATTATGCCTTTGCAGCACGACTCTGAATTGACTGACTTTTATGTATGGAATAATGAGGTGACGCCACTTACCAAAATCTCATATAATTTATTACTAGAAAAAATAGATTTGCTGTTTACATGCTAGATGCTAGTCTCTCATGGAAATGACTTGGGTGCAGGACCTCCATTGAGAGGAGGTGATGTGAAAGAAGCTACATGCTCCACCAGATGCCTGTATTGTGGGCTGCATGGTGCACGTTCTAACGATTGCAAGAGGTTCGAACGAACGACCAAAAGTAGCTGCGGCCCAATCGTCTCTAGGCGTGCATCTTGCTTGATGTCAAAGCACTGCAACGCAGAATTCATCCAGTGTACTCGATTGTAAGCGTCGCTTTCACTCAATTCCGTCGACAGAGCATGCACAAACGCGAGCAATTGTAGTTGATCAGACGCCAGGGCACGACAAATTCCATCTTTGACACGCGCGTCAGGTTGCCACGAGAGGAATTGTCGAAGGAACGGCACTCCATCGTAATCCCCTGCAGTGACCTTTCGTGTATTGCCAATGAACTCCACAATGAGGCTATGAAATTTACTATAGTCTTCAGGTTGCGGTGGCACGGGATTCGCTGCCATTTGATTTTGATATGGAGGCGCTTGCGACCCAGGCTGGATCGGCGGAGGAGGCATCATTGACGGAGGAGGGGGAGGCGGTCCAGGTCTTGTGTTGTGGACTTCTTGTGCACGCATAAGTTTAGCAACCTGCAATTCAATGGTTTTCAGGTTTTGTGCCACCAGATCGAGCTTCTCAGAATCCAATTTCTGTCTTTCTAGTATTTGAGCATCCAATCGGACTAGAGCCCCAGCCAAGCTCTGTTCCATGTGCTGATGTCGCGCACTAAGATCATCCGTCATTGCTGAAGTGGCCGTCTGCAACTGCGAGACTATCCCTGCGGTTTCGAAAGACCTCTTCACCGCGGTTTGAACTGCATCAGCTAATTCTTTAGCCATGACATTTTCCAAAGCACTTGTCAGATGAGTCTGCATATGTGAAGCAATCGAAGCATCCACAGTCGTTTTTATGGTTGGTAGAATCGTTTGTGTCATCACATCTCGTATCGCAGACTGAAGCACTTGAGTGGTGTTCTTGCTCAGTGTCTCGCTTATCAACCGCAACACCGTCTCATGTCTGGCGTCATTACCTTCTTGCAGTTTTTCAATCTGAGCCTTCACCAGAGCATTGTTTTTCTGGAATTCGGCAGTCAGGCTCGCTTTTACGCTCGCCTCTACTCGAGCGACAATCTCAGCATTTCGTGGCTCAACAACCAATTGTCCACTAGTGGACTGTTCCGAAGGCTTGTGTAGTTTCTTTGCGCTTCGTGTAGTACTCATAAATGGCTTCTCCGATTCTGCCTTAATTACTTTGGGAGACTCATCCACTGTGGCCGGAGTAGACTCTTCCGCGACGTCCAATCGACCGATGAGCTGCATCTTCGTGACAAGGGATCGATCCAGTAATTGTGCTTGCTCGAACAGCGACTTGTAAAGGTCTTTTGAGATTGGATAAAGCGTGTAACCTTTACTGTGCGCCAAAAATAGGTCAAACCCAGAGTCAGTTGCAATACATGTGGTGTCGAGCCAGTCACCAACGTCCTCACTTGGAAAGGTGAGTTCACAGATTGTCTTAAAATTACCGGTAGCCTCGAGATGGGAGCTTTGCAGCGAGAGACTTGATATCACAGAGTTTGTTTGTGGCTCTGAAGTGGAGATGGCATCCAGATTGATGACATAGACACTGCCTTTCGCCAGGCTTGCAATGACAAGTATTTGTGCTTGCTGAATGTAAAGAACTTTGTACTTTGACGTTTGACTGTCCTTTTGTGTCGGGAGCTGTAGTTCTTGTGCAGCCTTAGCAGCTTTGATGTCTACGAGCAAAAAAGACTCATTCGTTTGCACGCCAACAACGAGATGACATTCGCCGACAAAGTCTATCGAAGAGAGGTTCTTCTCTCGGAGCAGGATGGTAGCGGCAGCATTGACGGATTTTCCAGTAGACTCTAACGGCCACAAATTGATATGACCAGCCTTGTCTATTCCTGATAAGGAAGTACTGTCTGGAGAAAAAGTGAAGTCCCTGATAGCTTTGTCTGCTTTGCAGATGCACAAAACATGTTTCATCTCAGGATGTAACTTGACCTTGACCGGAGCTGCATTTGATGACAAAGCCCTGTAGTCGAAAATATACAGGCGAGATGTGATAGACACACCGAAATAAGTACCATCCTGATTCCATCTGGCACGAGCTTTATGTGAGGTGTCACTGGGACCAGCAATTTCGAAGATCTTTTCCACTTTTGAGGTAGACTCGATCGACCAGAGAACAACGTTACTTTCGCTGTCAATAGACAAAAGTGCATTTTTGCCATTCATGTCTGCAGTCTTGGCGAGCGCGACACTGACCACCTTCGAGGAATGCTGGGATAAGACAGATGTCTCGCCAGTGTCTTGATCAACGATTCGGATAAGGCCGGCAGAGTTTTCTTTGATCAGAGGATAGACAATGTATTTACGAGACGCGGCAATGATGTTTTTGTTCAAAGGATCCGGTCGTAGAGCAATTTTTGTGACAGGCATCGATTGTGTCACGGGTAAAGCAGATAACTTCGAGCTGGCAAGCTTCAAAGCAGAGGAATTCTCAAACGGCAGACTGATTGCAATTGCTGCCGAATTTGGTGTGTTGACTTGTGATACTGGAGCGGCCCGAATAGCTTGGGGCTTTGTCTTTGCAGCAGGGAAAGATCTCAGGCCCGATGAGGTCTCTGCTGAAGCCTTGTTATGATCATCATTGCGGATGTTGGTTGATACTTTGGGCGCAGGCGAAGCGGACTTGACTGACCGTACAGTAGGATCAACTGCGGACGGCGCCTGAGTCGCGGCAGACCGCGGCAAGGGCTCCTGCTTGGTAGGTGTTTCTGGCCGTGTCTCCGGTAGATTGTTCGCCTTGGTAGT
Source organism: Taphrina populina JCM 22190 (assembly GCA_000836195.1). Taxonomy (NCBI): domain Eukaryota; kingdom Fungi; phylum Ascomycota; class Taphrinomycetes; order Taphrinales; family Taphrinaceae; genus Taphrina; species Taphrina populina. The sequence goes on from DF820154.1 coordinate 33,727, forward strand.
ACCTTGTGGTAGATGCGCTTTCTCTAATTCTTCAAAGGGATCTGTGTGGTTAAAGAACGGTCGTGCAACAGTTGAACTACTCTGTGGCGACATAGTACGATCAACGCCTCCTGTACTTAGGTACTCGTGACGAGGATTCAGGTAAGAAGGTTGCGGACTATCGGATGGAGCACTCGCAGGTTCTTTTGCGGAATATGGCGGACGAGAATGACTCATCAATGATGACAGAAAACTTGCAGAACTGTCTGGACGTTCTATTTTTGGTGTAGACGAGTCCATCAAAGCTGCAAGAAGCTCACTCGCATTGCCCTTTCGACTGGCGTCCGCCGGGGGTGCCTGTCCTTGAGCTACAGCTTCGGTTGCATTCGACTTCTGCGGTCCAAATAGTGCAAGAAGTTCGTCTTTGCTCGAAGACTTTTTGTCCTCAGACATGTTATGTAACATATCAAGCAAACTGCGACTATTCTGATCCATTTTAGCAACGAGCAGCAGAGAGGAAGAAGGAGACGAAGGAGAAAAAGCAGCAGCAGAATAAGGCTTGCCTGTGTTCGCGAACAAGGAACTCTTGGATTACGTTGGACCCCGAGATTCAGCCGGTATGCCGTCGCTTTACTGCCAAAGCATGCATACACGGTTGCAAAAGACATAGCTCTATAGCTTGCTGTCTTCCTCCTCTCTTCTCTAAGGCTTATCACATGTTCTGCTGTCGAAACTTCCTGATACCTTTGTCAGTGCACAACGAATCTTTGAATGTAACGACGAGTTCTGATACTGGTTTAGATTGGGTGCCTCTGGCGGTAGTCCTTTTCTCACACTATCAATCTTAGTGGCCTATTTCCTAGCCACGAAGCCATGTTTTTACTGCTCTACAATACTGCTCACGCTTGTCTTGTATGAAAGAATGGACTTATCATACCTGATCATTGCTAACATTATCTTTCACAGAACAAGCTGCTATTGGCGTGATTCACCGATTGTGGAATTCATCTCGGTCATGGATTTCTTCACTCCCCGGGTGACAGAATCGACGGACTCAGCAGGAATACAGTGGTTGCGAAATCTTATTGGCAAGCGCGATTTGTATCACGGGGATTTTGGCCGCATCACAATATGAAAGATTGCTCTGGCATGTCGAGCGTTGTTTTTGCGATGTTGTGTTATTATTTGAGATTCTCTGCGCTGGATGTCTAAACTAATGTAATAGATGTATTGTAGGCCAACGCTGTCATGATATAGATATGGCGGAAAGATAAATTTTGTAGTTCAGATTCTGTTCACAAGGTCGCCGTCACTGCTCTCACTAGCGGACTGCGGAGACTGCTCTCTTATGCTCATATCATGCCCATTCTCTCCGCTGGTCAAGCCAACTCTCTCCTCCTCTGAGGGCACCGTTCTCCCTCGTACCGCAAAGCTGAATTGCTTTATCATTCGCGAACTTGCTCTTGATCCTTTACTCGAGGGTCTATCTTCTTCTCTTGTGTGCTTTGAAAATAATGATAAATCTCCGCTGTCATAGACAGGTCGCCGATCCATCTCACTGGCATAGACCCGGGGGAGATATTCATCCTTGCTATGCAGAGGTAAATGTTGGCCCTGATAAAAGCGATAAGAAGAATCTCCTAAGGAATTGCCTTCCAGACCATCAGTAGGCTTTGCAGATGGCACAAACTTTATGGAATTGGCGTGCTCATAGGAACTGCTTTCTATATTGGCCATTGGATTGAAAGGACTTTGACGATATGCGGGCTGAAAAGCTCGTGACGATGATGCTTGAGAGGACAACGTTTGTCGTCTCCGTAAGTGGTCGATGTGCTCAACACTAGAAACCTTGCGAGTAGCAAATCTTCGCATGCTAAGCGCCCCCCTAATGGACGCAGGTCCCGGGTTCAAAGCATCGTCATCCACCGGGGCTTGTAAGACGTCCTGAACATCGTTCAACTCAGCCTTGAGTATTTGAGAATCCGACTTTGTTTGTGCGGCCAAGGAAATTTGCAACAAAACAACTCCAGACACAATACAAAAAAAACCCAGGATGACAGTAATGATAGAAGTAGCTGTTCCATTAAAGCCTTGGAAGAGCACTGCCGAACTGACAATCGTCATTGTGGTGAAGCATGTAAAGTAAATTGGAGTGACGATACTCGTGTTGAATATGTTCAACGCCTTGTTCAGAAATACAATTTCTGTGACTAGCGTGCATGCCACAAACAAGAACAAAACCCATAAGAACCAATTATTCCACTGGTCAGGAACCCCTGATATGGCAGAGACCACACTAGCACCGAATCCTTGTGTACAGACGACGCTGATGCCACCGATGAGCGAGCATATCGAAATGTAGACAAACACATTTGTCTGACCGTATCTGGGTCCAACCCAGAATGTCAGAAACAAACTTATCAGAATGATGATCCCGACGTAAGGAAGAAAGACCTTGGATATGGCAAAATGTTTCATCTCCTGAATGGTGGACACCGCGGTTTGCTCGGGAGCATTAAGAACGATAATTACGGCCCCCAAGATGCATTGGAAGCAACCCACTTTTCCAACGAAACTCAGCCTTTCTTTGAGCACGATACTGGAGCCAATCGCAGCGACAACCACTGACAGAGCACCAAGGGGCGTGACCAGGATTGCTTCAGTAAAGGCATATGCCACAAAATTGCAAATCTCGCCAATGATCATTAGGGTCAGACCGGACCACCAGACCCAGTTCTTCAGATATGCATAGCCCTCTCCAGCCTGCTTACCCGAGGTTGCCGTAGCATTCAACAGGCCTTTCTTCTTGAATACGAAGGAAACTCCAATAAAAAGGCCTGAGCACGCCGCCAACACTATGCCGACAACCTTGTTGCCCATATAGGATGTCTATTGAGTGGTTTGGGTCTTACTGTTACAGAGTTGTTTTTATGTGGCACGAGTGATATCGATCTGTATGCGTCCCGGAGGGTACGTCGAGAGCCCAGGGGTGGTTCGAAAGAGCGGGATTTCGTTTGCGGTGCTCAAGCAGGTGCGCGTACCGAGATTCAGGGAAGAAATGGCAGGGTGAAGAGGATTCTGCTGCTATTATGATTATTATTTGTGGTTGTGTGTTGGTGTGTTTCCCGGGGCTATTTCCACTCAGAAGGCGCGTTTGGCTCCGCCGGCGCTTTAGTTGACCGCGATCTACGCGTGCGATTCCGTTCTTCGCACAGAATGCTGCTGCTGCTGCTGCTGCTGCTGCTTTGCACTCCATGTTGGCACTGATCACCGGCATCGTTTGGGCATATGTTGATACACCCATCCACCTTACGAGCAATCTTCACCACGACCACCGCTCCACCTCCAACTGTCCAAACATATGTCGTCCTTGACGCAAACTTTCGTGGATGACTTCTCCTCTAAAGCTCAAGCGATTACTTGCATGCACCATGCTAGCTTCATATCCTCTCTTGATCCCTGTCCAAGTGTCAATCAAAATCTTTCAACCTTACAATGGCAGCAGGCATTGTCTGGAGTGCCTCGCAATACATTAGTAGGTCACTTCGATCTAAAAAGCTATCGCTCGAAACGTGTCGAGAGACACACCCTCTACAAGACTGAACTTTGCAAGAACTACTGCGAGACTGGAGTTTGCAGATATGGCGCAAAGCACGTACAGATAACACGCATTGCTGCGATGCACTAATGCACTCAAGATGCCAATTTGCTCACGGAAATTTTGAATTGAGGTCTGCGAATCTCCATTGATCGTTCGTCTCACAACTTATGGCTCCAGACCTGTGGTAAAGCATGCCAAGTACAAGACTGAACTATGCTCAGCATTTAGCGAGGTCGACTCTGCGCAATGACAAAATTCAGGAATGACTAACATCTGGCAGACCGGATCTTGCTCATACGGCATTCGCTGCTGTTTCTTGCACATCAACGTTTCAGAAGAAACCATGTGAATGTCCTATGAAATCCTGTGCAAGTGCAAATTGAGACATTGCATCCTGATATGCAGATTTACCATCCTTTGGCGTATTTATAGAAATGTTCCGCCCTCAGCTGAAATACACCGTGTCCGTTATCTATTCTTCTCTTACGCGCATGCTACGTGAATGATGTATGAAGACGTCTCTTCCTAGCACGATGGGAAGTTCTCTGTAGCACCGGAGCGATATTTAACTGGCTATTCGACCGTGTCAATGCTTATCACAGAATCACCTACTGCACGACAATCGAATGAAGGATGCTGACGTGCTCCTTTACGGAGTTCTACTATCCTATAGAGACTATCTTTAATACCAGAGTACCATTGCCTTGTCAAGCGATGCCGCAACCCTCCATAAACCATAATCACCTGCCATGCCTCTATGCTTCCATGCCATTACTTCCACCCATGATTTCCTCGATATCATCATCACGCTCTAATATACCCGCAGCATGTCGTTCATTCTCGGCGTTCGCTACTTTCGTCGCTACTCGCTTTGCATATTCTCCAATTGATCTCGCCTTTGCAGGATCTAGAGAAGCCAGAAACGGTGCGAGAAGCTCATCTTGCATCTCTGCCATTGAAAAGACACTCACAAACGCAGACTCGGCAGCCAGTCTGACTGGTAAGATGGTAGACCGTACACATGAAAACACAGCCAGTCCAACTTCCTTTTGATGAGCACGTGTAGAATGATTGCGCTTAGACACTGCCTTGATAATGATCAACGATAACCGTCGTGTGTCAGATGAGGTCGAAGGACACTCCTCGATACACCTCGCTAATGCACGAATCAGCTTACTGCTGCTCGAGAAATCTTTCGCAAGCTCGTCATTAAGCAAGAACTTCCCGGCCGCTGCAATTGAACGTTCACCAATAACAACGTCACGCGACAGAATCGATGTTGCCAAATAATCTGCGACATTACTGTTGGCATGCACATTTACAATTTTTTGGGCAGAGTTTAGCATCAGACCATTCAGAGCGTTGACCGAGAATTCCGTCGGTATTTCGACGAGGACGACACTACCAAGTAGATTTTTGGCTTGTTCCTCACTTGTCAATGTTCTGAACAACACCCCCAATAGATCCGCCGCCTTTTCTGAATCTTGTGATCCGGAAAGATCTCTCACGAGACCAATGACACTTGACTTGGACGCTTCACTCATAACTGCTCCAGCCTTTGAGATGACTTCGAAAAGCGCGGTCAGCATAGCCGAACTTGTGCTAGGCTCGATGTTTCGGGAACCTGCCACCAACTCAGTGACCAAGGGGTCTATCCTTGTGGTTTGCAAAGTGATCAACTCTCCAAGCGCAGAGGCAGCCTTATTCCTAACATCATTGCTCGCCTCGCCAAGAGACTTTGTGAAGGTCCTCTGAAGCTGTGGCAGGAAAGGTTTTAGCGACTGCGGTATCTTCTGCAATAACAGCCTCAATGTGGTCAAAATCTCCGACTTGACCTCCGGTGCTGAGCGCTCGCCAATTATTCGGATCAACGGGCCTGTAATTTGAGTGACGTAGACTCTTAGTGATCCATCGTCCGTACGCTGAAGCACGTCTGCCAAGCCACCAGCCGCTGCTTCTTTTTGTTCCACATTGCCGTAAAGCAACGACTGTAACAAGATTGGCAGAATTGCACTGAGTCCTTTGGGTAGAGAGAAAGCTGCCAAGTTGGTTCCAGCGACACAAGTATCTTGCAGCGCACGCCTGAGGTGAATTATAAGTGAAGGCATCTCTTCCTTCCGCAAAGATTTTGTCAGTGCATCTTGCGCACTCCATGCACCTTGCACGACATCCGGGCTCCTATCATTCATCAGGGAGATCAAGACTCTGATCCAGTCGGAGACATATCGAGAATAGTCGATATTGGACCCCGCAAAGAACACAGCCATATGAAGACAAGTTTTCGCGCGCTTCTCGTAATTTTCATGCTTACACAATTCAAGCAACACATTCATTGCTGTGGCAACAGACTCCGCATTGTCTGTCAATGAGGAAAGGATCATATCAAAAGTGCGAGAAGCCTCCTCCGCAGCCTCCCCTTTGGCTTCTGCATCGAGAATGACCTTCAAAAGCTCTGGAACTCTTCTGGTCAAGGCTGAGCCAGCGACTTGTACCAGACTGAAAATAGCCTGCAGGTTGAAAATCGTCACTGGCCTCACCAGTAGGCCAGGCAAGAGAATAGGTAAAATTGTATGTGCACGGGATTGCATAAGACCTTTCAGAGCTTCAAGGGCTGCTTCAGCCTTATCATCGATCCTTAAGAAGCCTAGCAATTCCGGTAAGACATGATCAATCACTTTAGGGCCGAATTGGTTCTGCAGTGATTCAAATGTCTCATTGGCCGCAGCTCGAACATCCTGGTCCGGATCTATCAGGACAACTTTGACTGTAGCCACAAGGCGGCCTTCAAGCTCCTCAATCTGATCAGGTGTTGCGCTGCGCAAAATCTCAGTGATTGCAGCGCAGACACCGATTCGGTCCGCCACTGAAGAGCGCAAACCTTCCTCAAATGCAGGTAAAAGATAGGAAAGAAGTTCTCGGCCTAGTTTCCTCATCAGGTCACCTAGTGTTTCCACATATACTGCTCGTTTCTCAGAGTTACGAATAGATAAATGCTGAATCAGTATTTCGATTATTGTAGGCAAAATCTCCTTTAGGGTCTTTGGAGTATTTGCAATCAGTGTTTTCCATACATTGATGGCAGAAGATCGTACTAGCGCGAAGGCATCGAATCGTGCAATATACAAAGATGAGAAGATCCTATCACGGCGAGCTTGTCCGAGTGCCTGTAAAAGTGCAGATCTTTGTGCCTCGGTCGCAACGTCTTGATCGTCATCCTCGTCCTGGTCAGTTTTGCTAGCTAAAGCGATTCCAGATATCTTGAACAACAAGTCTCCGACCAATTGCAAAGAAGAAATTCTGATACGCCACGAATCATTGAACATGCCTCTTTCCAGTTCGGGCAGCATCAGATCCACAGATTTCGTAGCGTAGTTGGCGATCATGATCTTACCGGCCCGCAAAGATGCATCGCGAACAAACTCAGAGTCGTCCGCAAGTCCTTTCAGTATCGGATTGATAGATTTTGAGAGGTACGGAGCGAAGCGGGAACCGAAGGTGGCAGGCAGATATATCAAGAGCGAGATGAAACCTTCCCGAACATAGGCCTTCTGGCTACGAGCATCTTTGAGAATGATCGGTAAAGTATCTTCCAGTCGTTCTAGTCCAAGTCCTGCAAGAACTTCTGATAAACCCTGTGCGGCGCCTTGACGATCGGTACTTGCAACGTCCGAGTTCAGAGTCTCCAGCAGATCATCAACAAGGTCTGGGAAGTTGCGCTCCCCTAGTTTCTCAGCGAGAGATCCCAGAGCCTTCGCGGCCGTGGCACGTACATCTGGTACTGTGTCGACAAGAACTGATCTTAAACATGGCATGAGTGTTTGCAAATGTGGCACTAGATCATTAGGAGATGTAAGAGATGCCAGAAGGCCAAAGATTTTGGAGGACTTCTTCTTCGTGCTAGCGACTCTTTCTTGCATACCTCGTTCGATGATAGGTATCAAGATTGAGAGAGACGGCGAATCAATGTAATGTAGGAAGGAGGTTTTCAGAAGTTTGTCCAACGCCTCGTTCGTATATTTGTTGGGATCGCTCAAGGCTTTTAGCAGAATTGGAACTAATTGTTTTATTTCCGGATTTTTGATTACTTGCCCGAAACGAGTAAGACTCTCATTACCCGCAGAACGAACTTGTGCATGGGAATCTGTAAGTACTTCGTTGAGCAAAGGAATGATTGTTGGCAGAGAGGTAGATAATTGCTTAGGCGCACAGTAAGCCATGGCTCCAATCAGTTCAACAGAACCCTTTTTAGACCGCCACTGATGATCGTTGAGCCCCGACAATAGAGAAGGCAAGATAGACTGCACTGCGAACCCGGAGACTTGTGCCATTATGGCTCGAGCAGTATTCTGTGTGGCACTTCGTACGTCCGCATCAGTATCGGCGAATGTTAGGAGCATAAGCGGAATAATACTGCGTATGTATGGCTCCCAAAGACTGCCTAGTATAGATGCGAAACACTCGTATGCCAGTAGAGCTCCTTGTCTGGCTCTAGCATTCTTTTTGTTATAGATAGCTTGTTCCAAAGCCTGCATTACCTGGCCAGAATATAAGACCGAGATTCCACATCCTTTTACCACCCCCGAGAGACCGTAAGCGGCTCCTCGGCGTTCTGCGTAAGATTTGCCGTCACTTAGCAGACATAGCATACGATGGATATACTCGTCCTGCGCTGAATGGGCATTGCGCACGAGGGGAGGTAGAATACTTGCAATTGCAAGTTGGACAGATTCAGAAGGAGTCGGCAGCGTTTGAAGCAAGCGATCGATCACCTGAGGAATTCGCTGATCATCCTCTTGCAGATACGATGCAGCAGCACCATACAGAATGACCGCTGCCTCACGGACCCAATCAGCTTCTTCCGTGTCACCTTGTGAGTCCAACCCGTGCTCTAGACTTGGCAACAACATTTCAACGCATTCTCTGCCATGGTAGAGGATTACGCTATTACCAGCCTCAAGCATAGCCTGTCGTACGTTCGATGATGAATCTGCCACGGGCGCTGAACCGGGCTCTTGATGCTTGAACAAGAACACAGCCACAGATTCAGCATGTTCTGTTGTGAATAAAGGCAAGGTTGACAGGACCGTTATTGCCATAGCCACTGCTTCTCGAGATGTGCTCGTAACATCGACTTTCGACTGCTGCCTGTGCAGAGGCTGACCGAATCTGTCGTACTCGACAGGCGCTTCCGCTGCAGCTTCCCAGTAAATCGCATACAAATCGTCCAGGAGCTGCGACATTCCAGTCTCGTCGTCTGCAAACGTGGAGGCCAATGCTTTACAGGCGCAAAGTCGTACAAATTTGGACTCACTGAGAAGAAATGACAAGGTTAGTGTCCTAATGCCATCGATCAAATTCAGGCCATTCGTTTCTAATAAGTTTTTAGCCATCTCGGCGTTCTGCTCAAGTTCGTCATGCATGACAAGCCATAGATGAGCAGAGAATGAAAGTGGCGAGAGGTCTAAGGAGTCTGCAGCCGCTAGCAACGAACTTCGTACGTTGACATCTTCTGAGCTGAAATATTCGCTGATCGCCCCGATTTCTAGCTTGTTCGCCGTGGTTGCCATGGTTGCAAATATCTCAATCAGAAGGGAGCGAACATTTGCAACCTCGGAAGGTCGATACTGCAAAACCGATATAAGTGCCTTGATGGTACTTAATCGGTTGAAGTTGGGTTCTGCGAAAAGTGCCAAATTACGATTGATGAATTCCAGCACCAAAAACAGTTGTTCATCTAACTGGTCGTCAGAAATACAACCAGATTTGCCTATCTTCGAAGGTTCAACACTGCTGAGTACTTCATTGATCAATTGTTGGGCATAGATGAAGCTCAAAACATCAATCTGAGTTCGTTCACTTTCAAAACGCAACTTATATAGTACACGATTGACAAGCTCTAATGTCGTCTCCTGCTTCTCAGGAGTTTGCACCTGCAGAATTGCAAGACCGAGTACTCTACTTTCCGCACCGAATATCGATACACGCTCCGAGCAAGAGAGGAACGTTTCTTGTACTTTGTTTCCGAGATAAGGTTTAGAGTTCACCAGGACAGAACCGAGAAGACTATCGAGTACTGGCGTGAACCAGGACTGTGTATCAATGTATGCCTGATTTATACTAGACACTAGAGCGAGTCCGCGGGTCAGGTGCTCGACTTGATTTTCCAGCTGTTGCCGAGTAATGTCTTCTTTTTGAAGTTGTAGAGCAAGCTTCGTCTGTTGATCTTTACTCACAATTCGGGGCAGAGCGGACTTGTTGGCTTGTTGTTCGCGAACAGAGGCTTCCCACTGAGCGATTTCCCACTCCTTGACATTCTTGTTAACTACGGGCTTAGTGGTCGAGTGGTTGAAGATGTCAACAAAGGTCTGGCCTCTAGGCGTGTGCCAGACACCAATGACGTTAGGATCGAGGGACAGAGCATCACAATGAAGATCATTGACGATTTGTTCAACGATCAGAGGTATGGATGATGAAGCCACGAAGGCTATACTTGTGATTATGCGAAGTGCTGCCAATACTTTCTGAGAAACCTGATTGTCGCGAGGGAAGTCCATAGCATCGAAGCCTTGCTGTATGATAATAGATTTATGCTGCTCCATAAGTGAGTGGGGATCTCTTCCTGCTTGTTGACACGTTTCGATCCAAAACATTTTCTCCCCAAAGCATGAGTGATGGCCAGCCAGCAAAATTGCCATCAGTAATTCGTCCAGAAATGCTGTTTCATCATGGACTTGAACGCCGGCAAAGGCAGCCTGTATCCCATCCTTCAAAAATTGCTGGATGTGATCACCATCAACAGCCAAAATGTCACGGTCCCAAACCTCCTCGTTCACAACCTTGATGATATTTCGGGAAAGAATTTTTTGCTTAGCGACTGATGAAATGGAACACAAAGACCGTCGAACCCATGATTCGATCGGTAGAAGTACACACGTTCTCGACCATAGATAACCAATGCAGGTCCATTCGTCATCATGAGAGTACTCAAGCATTGCCTTTAGTAAGGCCGTGAACCAGTCAAGATCATCGCTTCGTGTGACTTTGGACATAAATCGTTGAGTAAAGGGAAAGAACGGGACCTCGTTGTTGAAAATTTGCGAACGAAATTTGAGCTTCTCCAAACGCTGGTCTACTCGGAAATTAGTGATCAATAGAACAACAGAACAAGAACCAAGCACTTACGGATAAAGGGATCTGAGTCTACTTGTAGGAGCAATGTTGTTATAGCAAGCGCGCCTGAAGCACCACTGTTCTGCGAGGTTTGCACGGGAACTTTCAAGCTTGTTTGCCATATTTCAAGCAATGGATCAATCAGATCTTTCAGGAATATACCACATGACGTGGGATTAATTGCCCCCGTCCTTGCCAGACCACACAACCATCGATTCTTGATAGATGCCTTCTTGTCAGACACTCCCTTTAGGATCGCAGATCGCAAAGCCGCTTCTGATGCAGCTGTTTCCAGCCCTCCTTCAAGACTTTTCAAAACGGATTCAATCAATATAAGCTGTGTCGGCTCGTGGCTCTCCTTGGCAAGCAGCTCCAGCAGGACTTTCCGACCATCAATTGCCTGCTGTAAGGAGAGATGAAGACATTGAAAAGCTTTGGCAAGATACACTCGTTGTTCGGGTCCTGGACGATCGGTCTTGAAGGAGTGAAACAGAGCATCACAGATCACCGAGACCGGTGCGCCTGCTCGGTGAGCTAGAGCCGTGAACGCCATCAGACTGTCATCCCGTGTACTTTCATTGGAGCTCCTGAGTACTGTGAGCAGGGATGGCAGCAACGAGCGGACCAGTTCCGCGGACATATCATGTGATTCGGGTAATGTAGATTGAATGAATGTAGTGATGATAGGATCGATCACAATTTCTGGCGCTCTAAGGATCGCCTTTGTGATTGCTGGAATCAGCGTCTGAATTATGTCCTGTTCATCTACCAGTGAACCGAAGAAAGGGGCTAAGCCTTTGCATGTCGAGGCTGGAATCTTCTTCTTGCTTGCTAGAAAGTGGCCATTGTAAAACTTCAGTACCATAGACTTCAACTCTGCATCCACTTTCAGGAGGGCGGAATTTCTGATGATCGCTTCCAAGTACACGCCCATGAGAGGGGCATTCTTGTACGTAGCCGAGCTTCCCGTCAGCGCCGCAAAGTAGTCAAGACAGGCAGAAGCAGCAGTACTGGAGTTTTTCAGGGTACTAGTAATATGATTACGTGTGCGGCGTATAGCACTTCTTCGAATACTGTTCCTGACATCTGATTGCGTGCAAGTGTCCAAAAGATCGGCTTGTGCGATGAGAAGACTATTATATTGGTTCGCTTCATAGGATATAGCTACCAGACATATATTAATCCACTCTAGCGAGACGAATGCTTGACTGGCAGCGGTTGTCCGTGAATTTGTCTGCTGATGCTTTTCAATACCATACAGAAGTGATTGGCTGATAAGTTCGCTATGAGTCTTCAATCCCTTGCGTGCAAACTCCAGACAACGCTTCCTTGCCGGGCGCGAAGAATGCGAACTGAGTGTAAGCTCATATAAATGCAAAATCAGTCCTTCAATTTCTTCACGAGACGCATCGAGAAGTTCATTTTCCAGCAACCAGCCATTTTCAGACATGTGCTAGCTCGGGTAACGTAGCAAATTTACGTCGAGCGATATTGATACTTGCGGAGATCTAATCCTAGGAGAATAGACTTTTCTCTGCAGCAAACGATATAATATGGAGGTCCACAAAATCTCGTTCACGGATGAACTCAAGCGACGAATACGATACTGAACGCAAGGTCGCGTCTTTCGCAAAACTGACTTTCAAAGAACACCACAATCACGCTTGCTACTGTAGCCTCCTTGCTGCTTCACGTCGGCTTACTGTCTTGCAAGATAGAAACGTGATAACTTCTTGCGACGGCCCGAAGACCTACTCCTCTGTTCTGACACCATCTGCATAGAAGACGTAGATCGGCCACCGAGGTTCAAGTGACATTTCGTGTCTTATAGTCACTTTGGCGGCACCAAAACGCAAAAAGTCTCGAAACATCCCGATAGCACGATATATCGTTCCGAGCTTGTCCACAAATTAGAAAAACTATTGAATCATGGCCGAGGTCAAAATTAACACGACACAGTTTCATATAAGACTGGCCAAGTTGCTCGAACTCTGGTCGAAAGAATCTAAGGTTGATGGCACTGTGTTTCAGGACATTGGATCGATAATCATGGTCATGGGAGCCTCCGACGAGGACAATCCATATCAGAAAACTGCAGCCTTACACACATGGCTACTCGGTTATGAATTTCCTGCTACCTTGATGCTTATCACGACTGAAAAGATGTACATCGTCACGTCCGGTAACAAAGCGAAGTTGCTAGAGTCAGTGATCCCGAAAGCCCCAATCCCCATCGACCTCCGTGTCAGAACCAAAGATGAGCAGTTGAATCTGAAGCACTTTGAAGCAATTGCTGAAATTATTACTGTTCATGGAAAAGTCGGCGTGTTCGCCAAAGACTCTTACCATGGTAAGGTCGTTGATCAATGGAATGCGGCAGCCGCTGCTGTAGCGGACACAGATAAAATTGACATATCCAGTGCGATAGCTCCTTGTCTAGCTGTAAAAGATGCTGAAGAGCTCTCATACATGAAGGCCGCGAGTAAAGCGAGCACAGTGGTGTTCTCAGAATTTTTTGTTGACCGCATGTCATCTGTGATTGATGAGGAAAAGAAAATATCTCATGCGACATTGGCAGAAGAGGTCGAAAGAGTGCTTGAAAATTCAAAATTTCTGAGTAAGATCAAGGCAGGACCGAATTTCGATCCTGATCAGTTGGAATGGTGCTACACGCCAATTATCCAAAGTGGTGGAACCTATGACTTAAAACCATCTGCCATGTCTAACGACGAGTTTTTACATGATGGAGTTATCTTATGCTCGCTAGGTCTCAGATATAGATCGTATTGTTCAAATATTGGCCGAACATACTTGATCGACCCCACTGAAGAACAGATCAAATACTATGAATTCTTGGTCAGCCTCCAAAAAGAGGTGATGGAGGCAGCCAAGGATGGTGTGGTCATCAAGGAATTATACAATATAGTTTTAGAGTCGATTCGAAAAACTCATCCAGAACTCGAAGCCCACCTGCCCAAAAACATTGGTAGTGGTATTGGAATTGATTTTCGCGATACTTCTTTAATACTGAACAGCAAAAATGGACGAATGCTATCGCAAGGCATGACCCTAAATCTGTCTATCGGATTCCAGGATCTCGAAAATAGCAAAGCTAAGAGTTCTCAAGCCAAGCTCTACAGCTTATTGTTAGTAGATACGATCGAGGTACGAAACACCTCAGCTTCGTGCCTCACCGAAACCCCTAAAGCGAAAACGGATATATCTTACTTTTTTAATGACGAGGAGGAAAAGCCAAGAACGAAATCTGTTCGTCCTGTAGACAATTCTGCGATTATGCCCAAAAAAACTAGGGGTGTAGGGCGCCCTGTGAACGAATCAGATGAACAGAAAAGGAAAGAGCATCAGAAAAGTCTAGCTGCAAAATTGCAGAGTGAAGGACTCAAGCGCTTCCCAGTCGGCGTCAAGACAGGGGTCAACACTGCGCCAGTTGTGTTGAAGAAGTTTGAGTCCTACAAACGAGAAACCCAATTGCCAACGACAACTGACGAATTGCAAATTCTTGTTGATGCTCGAAATCAAAGCATTGTAGTACCTATTTATGGTCGGCCCGTACCTTTTCACATCAACACGATCAAGAATGTTAGTAAAAACGACGAGGGCGACTTCGTCTATCTGAGAATCAACTTGTTGACTCCTGGCCAAGTCACGGGCAAGAAGGATGACACACCATTCGAGGATCCGAATGCACAATTCGTTCGAAGCCTTACATTCCGTAGCTCTGATGTCGAGCGAATCTCAGATGTTGCCAAGCAAATTCAAGAATTACGCAAGAGTGCCACCAAGAGAGAGCTTGAGCGTAAAGAATTGGCTGATGTAATCGAGCAAGACAATCTAACAGAAGTGAAGAGTAAGTAGATCTACGATTGGACCGACGGACATGACTAACACCAGTAGACCGCAGACCTCAGAAACTCCTAGACGTGTATGTCAGACCCGGACTTGATGGCAAGAGGGTGACAGGCGAACTCGAAATCCAAGCAAATGGTTTGCGATACCAGTCTCCTGTGCGCTCCGATCATCGCATCGATATTCTGTTTAGCAATGTCCGTCATCTCTTCTTTCAACCTTGCGAAAATGAGCTTATGGTCATCATTCACATCCATCTGAAAAATCCTATCCTGATCGGGAAACGGAAAGCCAAGGACATCCAATTCTACCGGGAAGCGAGCGATGTACAATTCGACGAGACTGCGAACCGGAAAAGAAAATACAAATACGGCGATGAAGACGAGCTTGAGGCCGAGCAAGACGAACGCAGAAGGCGAGCACAATTAAACAAAGAATTCAGTAGCTTTAGTGAGAAAATATCTGAGGCGGTAAGTTATCTCTTTCACCATCTGGAATAGAGGCTGACGGAGCATAGAGCAATGGTCTAATTGATGTTGACAAGCCCTTTCGTGAATTAGGATTCAATGGAGTCCCATTCCGAAGCAATAGTCTTCTTCAACCGACAACGGAGTGCCTCGTCCATCTCTCCGACACCCCTTTCCTCTGTGTCACAATGGCTGATATAGAAATAGCTCACCTCGAGCGTGTTCAATTCGGCCTCAAGAACTTCGACATGGTACTAGTTTTCAAGGATTTCAATCGCTCACCGGTTCATATCAATACTATACCAATGACTTCGCTAGACAATGTGAAAGAATGGCTCGAGTAAGCGTAGTCTTGTTATAAGTGAACGTGGCTAAACAAAAATAGTTCTTTGGACATTCCAACATCTGAGGGCCCTCTTAATTTGAATTGGACTACAATAATGAAGACCGTGAATGACGATACACCGGACTTCTTTAAGGAAGGTGGTTGGGCTTTCTTGCTCGCAGATTCCGATGGTGAAGATTCCGATGTGAGTGAATCTGCTAGCGAATACATAGGCTCCGAAGTAGACTCCGCTTCGGAAAGTGATAGTAGCTTCGACGATGACGAGGGTGCTTCGGATGAATCTGCATCTGCGGCTGCGAGTGACGAAGATGAAGATATGTCTGACATTGCTGAGGACGATTCTGAGTAGAATCCTGAACGGGCTCAACTTTCAAATCATCTCATCATCATCATCAAGTCTATATTTTGTCCAATCTGTGATTAGTAGAGTGCCTTCTTTGTGTGGTAACCATGTAGATACTCTGACCATCTGTGGCCAGTGGTTCGTCGCCAACTTCGGGACTTTTGCGCCAATTTGCGGGTAACTCAAATTAGATGGATGGGGCTTCCCGCTCAAACTGCACTGTTGCGCACACTGTAGTCGCTTAGCTGCAGCATGCGACATCACGTTGCGCACACTGTAGTCGCACAGCAGGACTTAGCCGCAACATGCGACATCACGCTGGACTGAGACACGGGTGTATCTGAGCTCCTTCCGTCTTGGGCCGTAGCA
>DF820153.1:0-50046 GCA_000836195.1 Taphrina populina JCM 22190
AGCCAAAGGGTGTGATCTATCGTTGTTCACTGAGTCTGCCCAAACCTTCCACTGCAAGGCATCGATTTCCTATTTAGATCGATCCCGCATTTCTACAGAGTACTCGTAGTCTGCACTCTGCACTCTGCCCTCGAGGTGAGTCTACGAATATACCTCTACACCTATATATATGCATGTGCATGTGGCACATATCATGTGCTTCCAGCGCTATCCTTACTCCATTGCTCCATTAGCCTCCCGTTTTATTGCTAGATCAGCTACGGGTTGCATGGATTCCAGGTCTCGCGGTGCATGTTTGAGCTGCGATTTTAAGAGGTCCCACAGTCATACTGGTGTAAGGCTTGCAACCTTGATGATACAATCTACAGTATAACAATGTAAATTTGATACGAATTACTTTGTTTTACGAGCATGGGTATGCGAAGTAGGGACGGCAAGACTCGCAGGACTCTCGCTGTGATTCGCACACCCCAATGGTGACTTCTACCAATAGATGCAAGTCGCAATCTTTGGGCACTCCTTGACTGTACAGACTGAACCAGCCATATCTAGTATGGTCCCTGACTCAGGTCGATATCTGATCAAGAATCGATTCGAATCAAGAATCAAACCCAAGTTTCCCGTGTTCTAGCTGAAGTTTAGCATTACGAGTGAGCACGACACGTTTGTAACATGAACACTTGTAATGTCCATCTTCCGCCATGACATCTCAGGGAGAGTCAGAAAGTCAACAAGTCGTAGCGATATATGACACACAAGTGAGGAGTTCAGGCAAAAGAGACAGGAGTGAAAAATTGTAGTAATATTGCGTCAGATCAAGAGATCCGGAGACAGAGCTCAGCACTTCCTACATGACGCGAAATGCTTCCTTTTATGTCATCTACGCCGCGAGTCCCGCAATAAGAGACCAGTACGACATATTGTATTGCAGCAGAGTAAACATTTACTCATCGTCTTCGTCATCCTCAGCACCGTCCACTTGGACGTTGTAGAATTTGAGCGTGTAGACTCCCTTGCTAGTGGCAACCACTCGGAGCCAGTCACGCAGCTGATGTTTCTTCAAGAACTTCTTCGTCAAGTACTTGAGGTATCGGCCGGAAAATGCAGTGTGAGCAATTACAATAATCTTGCCTTCTCCTTCACGAGAGATCTTGACAGTCTCTCCGAGGTTACCGGTTCGGCCGTCGACCTTGACTCGGTCGTTTAAAAACTTTTCGAATGCAGAGCTAGGGGGATATTAGTCCCAGCGATTGCAAATAGAGGCGGGAAAAACCGTACACATCAAAGATCTTGTCACCAGCGGGTACGGAAGCATCGATAGTGAATTTGTTGGTGACTTGAGTCTTTTTCGTGGTTGGAGCCATGTTTGTCTAATCGTTCTGAGGCAGAATTTTCGGATGAAGGAATAATAAGTTTTCAAGTAGGGAAAATTTTTGATGCAACTCGATCCGTGTGTGGTGCGGCAGTCAAGACATGTACACGTGAAGGAACTTTGATGTTCGCACGTGAATACGGCGACTTCAAGCAGCATTTAATATTCAGGTTTCTTGTGTCTTGTAAAAGTATACGAACGCTTGCTACATATGTTACGAGAGGTTATTTTGTAAGCGATATCAACACAGCAAACTTGTTTTCTATCGTCAAGATGGGAATGTATGTTTGTCTTCTCTAAGGATAGTGGCTAATGGCTTATCCTGATACAGTAATCTGTGCCATGGATCTGCCATGTTTGTGTCCGCCACGGAAAAGTTGCCAATCTGCGGATCGCGCTTGCCGGCCCATCATGATTGACGACATCGATTTGGTTCCTGCTCCAATCACTCGTGCAACAGAACATCTGCTCATTCAAGTATTCCATCTCAACCGCAAGTTGCGACTTTACCCACAATCTGATACTCTGCTGGGTTCGCGATCTTTGTGTAACGCTGCATCCTTTGTGCCGCACACTTGACCGGTATGCGTTTCATGCGCAAAGCACGGCCTTTGCCTGCCCCTCCTACGGAGACCAGAACTGAAGCATTATCCAGCAACAGTTCAGAGGATCTTTCTATACTGCTTAATGAGATGGAGCGTGGCGGGGTCGAATTTGAACGTTTGCCTCCACAAGAGCGATCAACCTTTCTTGATGAAGACATTCTCCTCAAACAAGGAAAGATGCACAAGACGAAGGTTCTTTCAAACTGGATAGCCTGCCAGTCCTACCTCTCTCAAGCAGAGGTTGATCTTAGAGCCAGGCAAGAGGCCTTTCGAATTGCGCTCTGTCGGGACGGCTCGACCGGCGGGAGTGATATTATTTCTCGATCCGACCTCACTAGTCGTTCATCTACTTCGATGTCGGGCATGACGTCAAGTTCCCATGCTCTTCAAGCGTCGAGACCACGTACGCTACTTTTCAAGAAGCATTTATCCTCATTTGGAAAGAGTCGATTTCCAAAAACATCAGAATCAGATTTTTTGAGCGTCAATTATGCAACCTATACGAATTACCTCACTCTCATTGACGTGGAATACGATGATTCGGCACGGATGAATGAAGAATGGGCAAAGCTCGAATCGGCCTGGAAGCGTTCTCTTCACCTTGCTGGGCCAAAGACTAATTCCAAGAGAATCAAAGCAGGTCTTACCTGATTTCACGCAAGGCAAAATGGATCGGGCGATAAATTGAACGTTCGTGTTCACAATATATATCTGGGGATAGGTTGACGGGATGCGACAGATCTTAGCGACGGCGAATTTCAATCATTTACGATATCAGCACTCTTGTACCCGGTTCGTCCCATCTTTATTTACAGTAGTTTAGGTGGTTCGCTGTTTGGAGCTTTGGTTGAGGTTGGATATCAGGTGTAGTGGAAACTACAGCAAGTTCTTTGTAGGGTATATAGTCAATTCATTGTATCACGAATTCTTTGCGAATACTAGCCGATAGTAAGCTTTTATAGCACCCTACTCGGCTTTGCATGGTACAGGATGCGACTCATTGGTGTATCTACTGCAGTACGCAAGCGCGCATTGGTACATGTACGCCCTGCTGAGCAGTGCGTGTTCTTAGCGCGTTCTGTATGGTGTATCAGATAGCTAACAACGCGGGTGCACTTCATTATGACCACTGACCCAGATGTTGAGATCATGAATGCACATATTCTGGCGCGAGACGGAGAATAGTACAATTACCGTAGTGTAAATATGTGGCAAGAAAAGTTAAGCGAGCGGCTCCAGCAAGTGGCTACCGTTTTTGGCGGTCCGTTATAGATTATCGTGTGTACAGCTTGTGTACAGGTGATTTGTACACATCGATCTTGAGTGACCTACGTGTCGCCACATGTGGTATCGTTACGTTCAAGTCAGGAATTGATGGCTTTACATGGGTCCTAGATCATCACGAAATATGGATGAGCTCAAGACCATGCAATTGGACACTGTCCTTTGGAACAAGGTCAATCAGGCTTTCCTTACAGATGATCGAATAACTGCAGAATCAATGCCTCTGTTGACATACCGTCGCTTGCTGAAGGAGTCTGGTTCTTGGTTTGTGCCGGGCCGCACGACAAGCGATACTGCACTGCAAGCCGCCATGTCGCCCTATGAGCAGCTGGTGTTTGATCAGTACAAGAATGTCCGGAACGATCTGAATATGAAGCCATATGCAGAGCTAGCACGCTCTTTAACAGGTATGGCAATGACATATATAAGTCTCGACACGGAAGAATATTCAAATGCTCTTGCCTACACTGGATTATCTGAAAAGGCCATGGCGCCGGGCAAGTTTTCTCGTACAGGAATGCTTTGTGAATACACAATGACGAAAACCAAAGGAGAGCATATGGAGTTTAAGGATGTCGCAGACGATTGGCGTCTTCCTAACCATCCTTACAATACTGGCAAGTCTGAAGGCTCCATCAGATCTTACATCGGCGTCCCCTTAACAACCGTCTCTGGCACCAATATCGGGACTCTATGCTGCCTCGACACGAAACCACGGAAGGATGGATGGAGATCTGAAGAATCTGAAGGGCTGAAATTGATTGCAGATCTCGTCATGAAGGATCTGGATCAGCAAGTCGATCGCAACCTGGCGATGGAAGCAAAGAATGTTTTTGTCACTTCTGTGAACCATGAGCTGAAAAGTAAGTCTGCTCATTCTTGTGCATTGTGTGTCTGACAACAACAGCGCCTGTACATGGTCTTTTGGCATCCGCTGAACTACTCAAAGCTCATAGAACAGCCGAGAATCAGCCAAGAATGTCTTGTTTCGAGCAAGAATGTCTGGGCAATATCGAGCACTGTGCAAATACTCTGGTAGACGTCATTGACAACGTGCTATCCTTCGGCCACTCTAGCAACCAGACCGTGAAAGCTGGTGAAACATGCGTTTCCAAGACAGGACCGCTCGGAGTAGCTGAGGATGAGTCCTTCTCTTTCGTCAATGTCGCTGAGTTCATCGAGAGTACAATTGATTCGTGTTGGGCCGGCAAGATGAAGAACGACAAAGACCTCAAGGTGATTCTGAACATCGATTCTGATGCTCTTCATGCGAAGTTGTCCATAAATCGAGGCGAATTGTCCAGAATTGTTCTCAATGTTTTCGGTAACGCGTATGTCGTTCTCCCTTGCTGATAACCCACTGACTGACTTGACCAGATGCAAGTACACAGAATCGGGTCATGTTGCCGTGGATGTCAAGGGTTCAGAGATGAACGAGAATACAAACACACAAGAAATCATTATTCGTATTTCAGACACAGGCAAAGGCATGTCTGAGGAATTCTTAGCTAAAGGTGATCTGTTCCGACCATTTGTACAACAAGACCCAAGGGCAGAAGGCGTGGGACTGGGGCTTAGCATTGTGAAGACCTTTATCGAGAAGAATAATGGAGTGATTGATATAGAGTCTAAACTCCATTTTGGGACGACCATGACGATTCATCTTCCGCTCGCTGTGGACAAAGTTCAGCATCCACCTAGTAGCTCTATCGATAATCGGGAAAGTCAACCTACAGTCCTGTATGGCAGATATTTTCACCTTACGTACCAAGGACTCAGTGATACTGGTAAACTTTTAAATGACTCAATATCACAAGTTTGTGTGAATCAACTGGGAATGGTGTCCAGTGTTCTCGACCAGGCTGATATCGTCATATCGCAGTCGAGCCAAGATATCCTTCAACTTCTACGGAGCGGCTTATCTGTACCCTGCCTCCTAGCTGCCTCATCAGTGCGGAGCTGGCGTCCAATGCGAGAAGATGAACCTCTAGTCAACCTTATACAGCTTCCCATTGGACCGAGAAAATTATCTAGGGCTTTGTCTCAATTGATGGAAGAAACGAGAACGGCTACCAGGCTTGCCAATCCAACACAAAAAAGAGACATTTCAGATGACCTGTCTGCACCACCAATCATCATGGCACAAGGCATCAAACGCGCCTTGCTCAGTCCTCCTGCGGATTCGGAGCAAGGAATAGTCCCGCCTAAAAAAGCAAAATTCGAGAATTTAATATCAAGTCATGCCAATATCCGTCCTCATATACTATGTGTAGACGATAACGCAATCAATCTAAAGATTCTCCAGAAGGTGGTTGCTAAGCAAGAGCTACCTCACCAGAGCGCCTTGAATGGTTTCGAAGCCGTTCAGGCTTATGCAACATCAGAAAATCGATTTGACTTGATATTCATGGACGTAAATATGCCTATCATGAACGGGCTGGATGCTGCTCGAGAGATCCGCAGCATTGAGAAGAAACGCAACTTGACTAAGTGTACTATTATTGGACTCAGCGCTGGAGGCCATTCGCAGCGAACTTTGTGTCTTGACGCTGGCATGAACGGGTATTGCGACAAACCAATATCGATCAAGACACTAGAAAAGTTCATTGTCAGCTGGCAACCACAATGACGACATCACACTTTTTCACTATCATTCACTCACTGCAAAAAATATATCATTGTCAATCTAAGACCTATCTCGTCATTGACAGTGCCATTTTGGCGATAAAGTTGTCTGCTTCAACAGTTCCGATGCTGAGTTGCGGATCCTCCTTTCTACACATCTATGCCAAGATATTCGCGAAAGGTCTCAGGGCGAGCTTTGTACCTGCGGTATCAAGTAAATACGTTGCAGCCTTACGGGTTCAACATTTGATTCGCAATCCTCGAATGATCTGAAGAATTGCGATGTTCTCAGGTTCACGACATACAAGTGTGTCTCTGTGATGGAAACTCCTCGGGATTTGTCGCTGTCATGATGATGATCACTACTCGCGTAATTCCCTAGCGGTTCCGAGACATCTCGAAGGCACTGCGCATTGCCCGTGTCACATTGGGCTTAGTATTTGTCTTTGTATGGCCTCGTTAGATCGTGCGTCCAAGGCAGTAAAGGGCTGCGGAAGATGATTCAGGCAGAGTCCTGCTTATGCAAACACACATCCCGCAATCAGAACCTTAAAATCACGACTGCAACCTGCAGATTATTCAATTCAGGAAAGTCCGAAAGTTTGAAGCCATAGCTCGAGTGAGGCAAACAGCATCTTATGCTCACCTGTCTGCTCTTCGGATGTTTTGGCAAACATTCAGATCGTGGCCCTCGCTACCTGCCATAGATAGATAGTCTCAATTATGAAACGGAATCACTGGGAGCAACGTTTGTGATGTGAATACCCGGGAAGCCAATCTCGAATCTGAAGGAGATAGGGGGATGATCATTTCGAGGAGCGCAAAGTAGTCAAGCCATTCGTATAAACCACGACCTCTTTCGATTTCAACCGCCCTTGCGTTGAATTAATTTATGACTTACCTAGACGACTTTACTAACTGTCTAGGATAATTTGCACGAACAAAGATTCTTATACAGTCAACAACGCTCTCCTTGAATGGGAAATTATGGTTATCTGACATGGCCACATCCGCTCTGTTCACATCATCAGCATTCGTGACGGCAGCGTACGTTTGTCACTGTGCATCACCTCCAGCTACTCATATAAGCACGATTCCGAGTATCCATGCTTATAAAACAATTGTCGCAATTGTCGTATTGACGCTTGCCAATAGCAGTGGCTGATGTCGTCACTTCGAGGCGCATGCAGAGCCTATTTTCATCTTGGTGTATTAAGGGCGACTCTATTGGTCAGCTGCACGGCAGATCACACAAAAGCCTCGGATCCGTGCGCTTGCTTTCTGCAATTGTAACAATTGCTTCAAGGCATTCCATGCATTGACATGAAAGGACGTCGAATGAAATAGATAGAATACTAGAGTGTCCATATACGTGTATACTACAATTTATCTTCCTACACACAGTTGACATGAATTGCTTTGCCACGCCACTGGACCAGAGCCACATTCTTTTGAGCGCCTGGTGCTGATTTTCAACAGGCGAAGCAGGACAAGGATGGTCGAGAGTCTATGAGGTAGATGCCGATGCGACCACCAGCACAGTCAGTAGATATCCAAGAATGATTGTTCGTGTTCGTGATTTCGCGATCGACTTGTAATTGGCCCGAACCTTTTTGAGGCGCGTCTTTTTCGCCGCAGAGTTGCCGCCGGTCCTCCTCATCTTCCATCTTCCTCCGCTTAAGTGGAATTTGTAGTGTGCTTTCTCACATCAGACACTGACATACAGTTACGAAAAAACATCTCATCTTCTCCTTCCTCTTCTTCCTTCAGTCTTCTGTACAATTATAAAACAGTCTTTCATATCCTAACCTGGCTACATCGCTCTAATCAAAGCTACGAGAAGTCCTTCAAAGCTTTCTTTCGAAGCCTTTTTCGGGGCACGGATCTCGTACTCCACCAAGACTCGTCATCAATGGGACGCCGGAAGATCGAAATCAAGGTAAGTGCCAAGCAAGTCTCTCTCTTACGGCATGCGCTGATAGTGTAGTATATTGACGATGATCGTAACCGGAGTGTGACATTTATAAAAAGAAAAAGTGGTCTGTTCAAGAAGGCTCATGAATTATCGATCCTCACTGGTGCCAAGGTCACCGTACATGTGGAGGATATCAAAGAGCGTCAGTTTGAATACGTTTCGACGAAATCGAGTGGAGATGATGCGCATCAAAGCTTCCAGTCAGAGGACGATGAAGATGATACTGGTTCGCTGGACGAATTTCATGATCGTGATTTCCATGAAAGCACTTCATCCGTAGGATCTGTCACGGGAAATGCTTCCAAAAGAGAGTCTGGATTTTCTCGGGCTGGCGAACGTCGCTCCCAAGGTAGCCTGCATCTTTCTCCAAATCCCAATGTACCTAGTTCCCGAAGATCTTCTGCTCACCCATATCCGAGGTCGCCTAATGCAGCGACTACTTCTCGACCTACCAGCGTTGATTTCAGCAGTGCAGGTCTGACACTACCGGCTGGAGGGCCCCAGAGAAAGGTTAGTGTACCCTCACTCCCGTCAAATTCACCCTATCCGCCTCAACATATACTGCAGCACGTACAGCATTCGCCACATACAGGACAACTTCCATCTCAGCAAACGCCGATTTACTTTCACTCAAATCAGTCACAACCTACGTTCAGCTCTTATGAGCAGCAACAACAATTCATGCAGCAGCAGCAGCAGCAGCAGCAGCAGCAACAACAAAAACAGCAGCAGATGCATCAACAACTACAGCAACAGCATACAGCTCAAGTGCAACAACAACAACAACAACAACAACAACAACAGCAGCAGCAGCAGCAGACGCCCCAGGTGCCACAGCAGCAGCAAACATCTCAGCAGCAACAGCAGAATCTCCTACATCATCAAAACCAGCACCCGCAGCAACTTCCGCGCTATAACGGCAATCTCTTCCAGACCAACGGCTATCCTGCAACACACAGTCAACGCCACTTGCCAGCATATCCTTCGAATCTTGTGCCTAGCGTCACGCGGCCTCATAGTGGCACACTGCCGTCTTCTAAAGAGCTTGAGCTTCCTTACCCGCAATTTGGTGGTGCATTAGAAGAGTTGATGGACGATGATATTGATCAAGACTTTGAAGCCATGGCAACTCAAGCTTCGACACCTGGTAATTACGATTTCAGCACTAATCCCTCGTTGACCAATCTTCATATGGCCGGAGACTCAAATGGTTCGCTCAACAGGAATCCTGGAATCGGTATCACATTGCCAAGTAATGCTGCGGCTGTATATGGTCTACCATATGGCTTTGCAAGCCAGAATCCATCAGCCGCGGAGCAGTTGCAGTATGCAGCAGAGCGGAACGGATTTTACAACCTCACAGGTGTGGCACAGTCAACCCCCAATCTAGTCTGGCCTGGAGCCCAACCTCAGATCAGTCCACAACGACGATGATTAAACTTGGGACTCTTACTTGAGGCTCACCTCGGCTCAAGTAGTCTCTGTGTATACTTTTATTTGAGTTTGTGCACTAGCGTTTCTGTGAGAATATGGTTGATTTCGTTCAGGTATATAAGGACAATCACAGGTTCTTCGGTGAGAATCTGTCGAGGCTTGTATGTATATGTCAGAGGTTGTTAAAGTAGAAAAAGTGTTTTCAGAGACATTATACAAGCAAAAGGTCGACAATGAAACTGTTAATTCGCTCACCATAGAGCCTAGCATCTATCTGAATTGCCGGTATTGTGTTATGTAAAGGCATGATATGGATGTGCTTCTAGTGCGTCTCTCGATTTTTAGAAAAAATGATTCTGCCGTGTACCGCTGGCATGACCTTATGTACACACCAGTCAGAGAGCCACCGTACCTGAGACGAACCCTTCACTTTCTGCCATTTCAGAGACATGGCATCGGTCGATGGCCCATGGCCGCGATATAGATCAACAAATCACAATCAGATCAATGACGAATCAGCACAGCCCAACGACCCAAAAGGAGTAGTTGTAGCCGTGGCGCCCCCATTCACACGCGCGAAACGATTGCTTCATGTCAGCCCCGTAAATGTGAAGGCGGCATCCATATAAACCGTTAAATCATATAAGTGCTGGCTGTATCTTATAACTGCTTTCTAGTCCCACGGTCGGCACAGCCTTGCAAGCTCTGGTACAGCTTTCAAAGGATTGCAACTTGGCAGAGTGGTCGTCCTTGCTGACAACCTGTCATGGTGTCCTTTCATGGCAAGCTGAAGTCACTCACATCGAAATCCCAGAAAGCTGCCCATGAAGCGACAAAGACTGATCTAGTTCTTAAGATTGGTATAGTGCGAGTAAGCGCTCCTCCTATGTATTTATATAGTACTGAGATTATCAGGCTCGTGACCTCATGGCGAAAGATAGAACAGGGAAATCTGATCCCTACCTCATACTGGTTAGATCTCTTCAGAACTTGTACATTGTCCATTGCTGACTATGTAGCGTCTCTATGATAGCAAGTACACAACCAAGGTAGTAGCGGCTGATCTGAATCCAAGATGGGATGAGGTCTGTGCGATGCCCCTAGATCCAAACTCTGATTCGTATCGTCTTGAAGGGACCTGTTGGGACCACGACAAATTCTCGAAGAGGGATTACATGGGGGAGTTGAGCGTGAATCTAAAGCATCATTTTACCAAGCACCAAGTATCCAAGGATGGATCCGATTCACGCTGGTTTCCATTGACGTCGTATAGACGTGGTAGAAGAACCTCACTCGTCTCGGGGGCTGTGGAGCTTCACATTTGGTTGGAGATGCCTTCACTGAGTAATGCGACGGAAGAGCAATTGCAATCAGCCTGGCTAAACTACGCAGCCGAGCTCGAAACCCATGACGATGCCCTCTTCTCACAGTCTGCTCCAGATAGACCTGTGGGCATGCACATGGCTGATGACGAGGACATGTCTGCAGATGATCTCGAGCTCTCAGTATCTGCTAGTCCGGGTGAGGATGACAGCGAGGGCGATACGGTGGTAGGCGGGGACTCAGATTTAGATGACATCAGTGACGCGGATCTAGTGCAGTCCGTCACATCAACTTCGTGTTTGGAAACGTCAAAGGTCTCAAGGCGAGATCGTAAAAGGATGAGCAAAATACAGAAACAGAAACCTTTCCATTTCAAGACTGCAAACTCCAAGGACGTACTAGGAGTCGTCTTCTTAGAGATTGATTCTGCAACAGATTTACCTCGAGAGAAGAATCTTACTAAAACGGGTTTCGATATGGACCCTTTCGTGATAACCAGCTTCAGTAAAAAAGCTTTCAGGACGCGGGTCGTTCGTCATTCACTGAACCCTGTTTTCCATGATAGGCTCTTACTGCAAGTGCACAAGCACGAAGATCAGTACGATCTGAAATTCACCGTCGTCGATCGTGACAAATTGAGTGGTAATGATTATATCGGAAATTGTATACTGCCTGTGCAAGAACTTATTAAATTTGGTCCTAAGGCTGATCCTAATGATGGACTCTATGCTCTGCGATTGTCCACTGCCACTGAAACAAGCACACCAGTACGCAGACGAAAGCATCTCTTCCGTAGGATCACAAAACAGAACAATGATAGTGGCACTCGGTTGGGTCAACTGTCACAGGGGTTGGCGAATAATTCCGAGCCAGAAATTGAGCATTTATCTGAAGATCTGGATAGATTAAATTCGACGGCATCATCCTCTAAATCGCCTGAAGTGCTAGATTCAATTCGCCTCTACAACTTACCCATTACCTTGGCTCGCCAAGATTTCTGGGGAGACAAATTTACGCCTAAATTACAGGTCAAGGCTAAATTTGTGCCCTATCCAGCACTGAGACAGCAATTTTGGCGAGTCATGTTGCGTCAATTTGATATGGACGGAAATGGAAACATTTCTAGGGTAGAGTTGACGACTTTGCTTGACTCACTTGGCGCGACACTGAAAGATAGCACAATCGACTCGTTTTTTAAGCGCTTCGCAACCATCAATGCTGCTGACATACGACAACCTGAAATCGACATAGATGCCAATGCAGCTTCTGCTTTAGACAGCTCCTTAACAATAGATCAGTGTGTGATATGCTTGGAAGATCAGCTCTGCAAAATTACTGCACGCGAACCTTCTGGTGTGAGCTCTGCAACGAAGTCCTCTTTGGGATCAAAACCACCAAGCACCATCAGTCGCAGTCCGTCAAGTACCTCGAGCACCGCAGTCCAGTCCTCAAGGTCATCCCTCTTCGCTCCGAGCGCTGGACCAGGTGCTGCCTCAACCCATGCACAGATATCTCAAGATGTCGGGCCGAGTGTAGCCGGTTCATCCTTTGCAGGTGGGTCAAACGACTCTGAGCCACAGCCAGAGTATCTTATTTCTATCACGCAGTGCCCACTGTGTCACAAATCAAATATGGACAAACGTTCCGCCGTCGATATCGTCACACATTTAGCCACCTGTGCCAGCCAGGACTGGCGAAAGGTAGATGATCTTGTTATGGGAGATTTTGTTACATCATCGCAAGCACAGCGCAAATGGTATACCAAGATTATCTCTAAGGTCGGTTACGGGGGCTACCAACTTGGTGCAAATTCCGCGAATATCTTGGTTCAAGATCGAAGAACTGGTCAGGTACAAGAAGAGCGCATGTCGGTTTATGTCAGACTCGGCATAAGGCTACTATATAAGGGCATGAAATCTAGTCGCATGGAGACTGGTCGAATCAAGAAGATGCTAAAATCCATGAGCGTTAAGCAAGGCCTGAAATATGATTCGCCCATGTCCGTGAAAGATATTGAATCATTCATCAAATTTCACCAGCTCAACATGGACGAGGTACTTCATCCTGTTCAATCTTTCAAATCTTTCAATGCATTCTTCTATCGAGAACTGAAGCCCGGATCCAGGCCATGTGCACAGCCAGATGATTCTCGTTACGCCGTCTCACCAGCTGATTGCCGATCTGTAGTATTTAACACCATCACGGAGGCCACTGAAATATGGATCAAAGGACAGAACTTTTCCTTGACTCGTTTGTTCGGTGACGCGTACCCTGAGAGCGTTGCACGATTTCACGGTGGTTCTCTTGGCATCTTTCGACTGGCTCCGCAAGATTATCATCGATTTCATATTCCGGTAGATGGCGTTCTAGGCACGCCGAAGACGATTGAAGGTCAATACTATACGGTAAACCCTATGGCAATTCGATCTCAATTAGATGTCTATGGTGAGAATGTACGAGTACTGGTTCCTATTGAGTCCAAGGTCTTTGGTAGCGTCATGATGATATGTGTCGGCGCGATGATGGTTGGAAGTACGGTTATTACAGCGAAGCCAGGATCTCATGTCGCTCGGACGGATGAATTAGGGTACTTCAAGTTTGGAGGATCGACTATCATTCTGCTTTTTGAGCCTGGGAAATTAGTCTTTGATGAGGACCTGACGCATAATGCGAAATTGTCCATTGAGACCTTGTTGCGTGTCGGTTCGAGTATCGGACATCCACCAGGTATCGGCGACGCGCCAAATGAGTCGAGTGAGGAAACAACCATTGCAGACGAGCAGGAGGCATCGCGCAGAATTGCTGGACAGACACCACATCCCGATCAATCCCAGGCGACTACGATGAAGGAACAATTTAGTACTCATAATGCTATGTAGTACCTCGTCTTCGTGAACCTATGACGATAAAGCACCCGCTCCCATTCTTCTAACAACACGCCTGGCGCCTTCGCCACTCACACGGATCACTCCTTCAGCTTCTAAAGCGCGCAACACTTCATTGATCTGAGACCCATCGATGGTGCTGCTGGACTGTACATTGATGGATCTGAGCAATTCACTATACCGGATTTCTCCCGCAGAATCTTCGACAAGTGTCGCCACTTCTCTCTTCAAATCTCCTCGCGCTCGTCGCTGAGCTGCAGATTGTCCGACATTGATCAAGTCCAAATCAATCTTTCCGGTGGCTTTATCCGTAGCATACTCTTTAATGGCACTCTTAATCAGTCTTGTAGCTTCAAAGACGTCTTCAACGATGACGGTATCACGTAAATGCATTTTCGCATGTGCTTCACTTAATCGTATCATACTCTCGAGTTGTCTTGTCGTTGCAGTGATGCGACGCTCTGCCGCCCTGACGTCTTCACCCAATTTCCGCATCTCGACATACGATTTGACGAGTTCGTCGCCGGCTTCCTCCGACATGATTGGTTTGATTTCGTTTCGAGCATAGGAGATGTAGGAAGTAAGGAGATCAACTGGAATAGTCTCGCCTTCTGCTGCGGAAGCAGTCCTGTCTTCCAAGTACATGCCCACCAGATGTTTCGCCAACCTTCTATCAGCTCGTTCGTCAATTTTGTCCAAGACTAAATAGACGAGGTCGAATCTACTCAACAGTGTTGGCGGCAGATCAATGTTTTGTGGGACTGGCAGATTTGGATTATACTTTGATCCGATTGGATTGGCACTCGCAAGGATGCTGGTTCGGGCATTGAGAGTCGTGATGATGCCGGCTTTTGCGACAGATACAGTTTGTTGTTCCATCACCTCATGCAGGACACTCCGTGTGGCGTCCGACATTTTATCGAATTCGTCGATACAGCACACTCCGCCGTCGCTAAGTACGAGTGCACCCGATTCGAGCACCAATTGTCTTGTATCGACGTCGCGAGTAATATACGCAGTCAAGCCGACAGCAGAAGAACCTTTGCCTGAAGTGTATACGCCTCGAGGAGCAATTTTGTGCACGTACTGCAAAATCTGTGATTTGGAAGTAGACGGATCACCGCACAGCAAGACGTTGATATCGCCTCTATATCGAGGCGCGGCACCCTTTGAGAACGTTTTATTTGTCCCGCCAAACATTTGCAGCAGAATGCCCTTCTTGACATCGTCCATAGACCAGATACTGGGCGCGAGAGAGCGTGAGAGAAGTTCATAGCAATCTGACCTGGCACTGATGTGTCGTATCTTCTCCACTTCTTCTGCAGAGACCTTGCGAACCTCCTCCGTGGTGTCCTCCTGCATAAGCTCATCAGTCAAGGTTGAGACATCCTGGGCTAGTCGTTTTCTATCTGTTTTGGAAATATGAACCACATCGACATATGTCTTGAAGAGTGTTTTCACTGCTCGCATGCGAGGGTTGAGGCGAACGGGTACTGATCTGAATATACCAGTAACCTCCACTCTATCACCAGCTTTACATATATCTACAATTTCGTCATAGGCACATAGTGATACGGAATGAGGTGTCTGTCCATCTGGAATTGCATCTGGCGTTTCCTGTAATTTGACCAGTTGCTTATCACTGAACTCTGAGCGATTGTGTACGAGGACCATTGATTCTGTTTGATCACACGAGTCTCGGGGACACTTTGTTGGCTCTAGAATTCTACCTCGGTCGATCTCAACCGTGATAGAATGGTTGCAGACGTTACACTTGAAGAATGCAATCTTCATGTCTGGAATGATGGGTGTTGAGCGAATGACCAGACCCTTGACGCAGACAAGCTTGTCGATATCGTTTGGATTCAAGTCGCGCATATTAAGCGAAGTGCCAAGGTTGAACGGTCTAATCTTGTAGATGGTCCGTTCGACTTCACCAATCTCTTCCGCTGTACAGTTCTCCTCCAGCATCGCCTCGATCAATGTATCCTTGAGCGTTTGATCGAAGATTGGTATAATCTCCTGAGGATAGTTGATGAGTTGATGATACAAGCGCTTCGTCGGAGGAAAGCTTTGGATATCTTTGACATCAAGATTTAAATTTGCAAGACCTAGATGTTGCATTTGTTTCAGCTTCTCCGCGTATGGGTTATCCTCTCCGTCTCCACGAGCGACTGGGATATTCTCGAGTATCATCCTATATTTGCGCTTGAAGGATATGAGAAAGTTCCGGAAACTAGACATGCTTTCGGAGATGGACACATTGGTGCCCCAAATGACACGTATTCCTTCCTCTGGCTCTGGTTGATCCGTCTCATTTTCGTATGCGGAAAGACTAGGATCTGAGGCAGGCACACCATTCGTTTGACTTGACATAGTGGTCGTAGCTCTGCGCCTCGTAGTGGGAGTAAGAAGAAGACCAGAGGCTTGAATATCACCTCTCCGGCCTCGCGGCGTCGAACCAATTCGATTGGAGGCATCACTTCTCAATTGGCTCGAAGCGTATCGCAAAGGACTCGATGCGCGACCTCTGGAAGTGGCTATATCTGAGGACAGCACGTTCTGTGCTGATGCTCTTGGAGTCGACTCGTGATTAAGGTTTAGAGGATTTGAGAAGCGTTGTGATTGAGCAGATTCGGGGAAAAACAATGGAGAAGACTGTGCCATGGATGTATCACGGCGCCCATTGCGATCAGGTGTCTCTTCTCTTACGGGAGATGACATGGAGCAAAAGGCAGAGCAGGGAAAGGATGTGGCAGATGATGAAGAAGACGCGATTATTAAAATTCAGTCAACGCGATTTGCTGATGCACGTGCATGTGTACAATAGAAACCCCGCTTCTGCTGAAGAGCGTTTCTTCGTCTTCGTCTTGCACAACCCATCGCAGTCGACACAAAGACATTATGGTTTCTGTTGGAAGTAAAATCCCGTCTGCTGGTCCTCTCACGGAAGACAACCCAGACAACAAAGTCTCACTCCCAACTTCTGGCAAAATCATCCTTGGTACGTCATCATCGACTCTTCCTTGCTATGGACTAACCATGTCAGTCGGTGTACCAGGCGCCTTTACTCCTCCTGTAAGAACTACAGATGCTCATATAACCTGACCGTCTCTCTGACAATCTTGCCTAGTGCTCGTCTCAAGTGCCGGGATACCTCGAGAACGCTAAATCATTTGCTGATGCTGGTGTCAAGGGCATCTACATTATCGCTGTCAATGACATGTTCTGTGTCAATGCCTGGAAGGAGAAACTCAGCTCGGGATCCGCACCACATGACATTATTCATTTCGTGAGTGATGCGACCGGTCACTTTACCCAAGCAAGTACGTTCATCTTTCATTCCAAACAGCCAACCAAGAATTAAGCGCTGACAAGCATGATTAGTGGATCTCCTCTTTGATGCCAGCGGTCTCCTCGGAAATCACCGATCCAAGCGATATGTCGCTACCGTGTCTGATGGCGTTATTGAGAAGCTCGAAGTCGAGGACGAAGCACCAAATGTGACAGTCACAGACGCAAAGAAGGTCTTGGGATCTCTATAAGCCTACTAGCGTAACCAATCTACAGTGCTATGAATAAATATATATGCCTGAAATCTGTATTCTACGCTCGATCCTCTTTGCGCTCATTGCTTGCTCGTTGCTCTTCTTCTTCCCCAAACATACCAGACTTAACTCGCTAGCGCTCGTTTAGCAAATGCAATGGTCTCTGAAATTTCGCTCCCGTCTCCGGTTATGCCCAAAAGATCAAGAATACGAGTCAATTGCTTATTGCCCCCCAATAAAGCAATTTCCTCCCTACATAATTTGTCCATCTCTGCTAGAACGCCAATCGTGTGCTTGAGACTGCCAAGTTCTGCTAAAATCTCACACGCCTCAATCTTGAGTGAAAAGTCATGCGTTTTCATGCTGAGAATTTCGCGAAGACGCTTGCTCAATGGATGATTGGTTTTGATCCCATGAATGACAGGGAATGAGTACTTTCCCTCAGTCAAATCCTCGCAGAATCCTTTCTCTCTGCAGTATCGCAATGATGCGAGATTCATGTAATCATCTCTAATCTGGAATAAAATTCCAACCATGTTGGCTAGTGGCACGTAATCTTTTACTTCTCGCGCAGAGAGTGCCTGCAAGAGACGAATAGCCATGCGCAAGAGTCCGCCCGTCTTGTCATTGACCATGCACATGTATTCTTCCTCTGTGGGACACATAAAGCCAGATTTGATGCTGCAACGATCACGCCAAAACAGTTCGAGACCTTGGCCGCGATGAAGATTAAGGATTTCCTCTTCGTAGATTGGAATAACGTGGCTGTTTCCGGTACTGCGAATGAGTGCCATGGCGGAGAAGTAGATGTAATTTGCAGCATTGATGGTACTTGCTGGACCATACTTTAAATGTGCTGCTTCCTTGCCCCGTCTTAAATCAGACTCATCCTCTACGTCGTCGATGAGAAGACTCGCTGTATGGAGCATCTCGACTGCGTTCTGCACCACTACAAGAGCTTCATCAGCCACTTGAATCCATACATTGAAAGCTTGAATCAGTGTGGATCTAATGTCTTTTCCAGGATTTGTGAGCAGATAGGTGTATGGCTCCAACACGGAGTCCTCCGATGCGCCGCTCCAGTCAGGGTGACCTTTCACCTTGAAATCGTGAAATAGCTTCGCATAAGTGCTGCACATGTGAATTGAGCAGCAAACGTATGCGCAATCACTCAATGAGCACGCTGAAGATTGTCTGGAGCACAGGTTACTCCTGGCTGAAGAATGTGTGCTTTTCTTGACGAGCAATGACGTTTCTGTGTATGGACGCGAGAGCGGGACGGGGCGGGTGGCTCGTAACCTTATCTCACGCGCCTCTCTTCATCTCCAACTCCCTTGACATTCTCGAGCTATCGGAAGCTGTGTTATTAAGCATTGTGACGTTTGAGATGGCATGGCGCTGCTGCTGAGACCTCACCTATCATCACAACTTAAGCCATGATGTACGACGAGCAGGGCAGTGACGAAATTCTTTTACGAGCACTTGATCAGTTGTCTGCACGATCGGCACTGTTAGAAACAGAGTGGCCAGGAACTACAGCAGCCTTGCGGTCTCTAGAGCAATTGCTAGCATCAGTCTCGCTTGAGCCACTGAGTCTCACTGACAAAAATACGCCTTGTGAACTTGTCTTTCCCAACGAACAAGACGCACTCTATTCCTGGTTCTTGCGAGGTCAAGACAGCTTTGAACTCAATTGCGTTTCACAGCTTCTGACCTTTTTGAATAGACTTGTTGCTCAAGGTGATTTGCAAGCTCAGATAACTTCCTGGATATCTCATGCTCTGTTCTTGATACAAGGATGTTTGCTGTTACATGAACCGTCACGCTCAGTCTTCTCGCGTCGACCACACATGGAATCCCTGACGGGACTTCTGGATTGCAGATTCCCGCAGGATGTTCATATGGAAGCCATCCAGACTTTGGTGTCAGCTTTGGTAGACCGTCCGCACAATTTGAGGATATTCGAGGTGATTGGTGGCCTCGAGGATATCAGCAGGCTGTTCTTACACGTCGATACGGACCATCGAGTCAAGGTAAAGCTGCTCGAATTTCTGTATTTCTATCTTATGCCGGAAACTCCAGACGCGAAATTGGAGAACTTGAGTTCAGAAGAAGAGTCGGGATCGATGGCGAGCACAATAATGATCAAGCAGCACTTGCGTCAACCAGCTGAACATGATGTCTCAAACAGGAATAGTACAAAGAGCAGTACACGGACCACGGAAGAGAAGCAAGCACTGTTGGGCCAGTATTTCAATAATATAGATGCTCTTGTGAATGATCTGAATGAATTCAAGCCATTCGGCGACTTTTGACAATGAGCAAGCAGGTACTCGATTGACCGTTGTAGCAGCAGCAGCAGCAGCAGCAGCAGCAGCAGCAGCAGCAGCAGCAGCAGCAGCGCTTTTGTTGTTGTTTACTTGGCGCGATTGATGCATCCACACGCGTTGCGCGTCCGAAACTTTTTGTCCGCCCTGTTGCTGCACCTCGCTTCCCTCGCTTTCACTCTTGACACAACAACAGCATATCCAGAGACAACAGCATATGTGCATGTCGGCATCTTCTGGTACCCGTCGCTTGCACATGACCCTTCCGCCTTTCTGACTGATTGCAACGCCGATTGACTCGCGAAACTCGCGGCCTGAACTTTCATCTGTCGTGTATGCCGCCAAAGACGTCAAAGATGGCAAGCGCGACTGTCAGACGCACTACAAGCTCCACGAAACGCAAGGCGAATGAGGAAGTAGAAGATGAACCGCATAGGAATGTTGCGAAAAAGCGCCGGCAGGGCAATCAATTGGTGCGATCACGAACCTCTAGGGCGATACAAAGACTAACTCTTGTACAGAATGCCAATAAAAGCGCCGAGCCCGACGATGACGATGCAGGTTTTACATTCACACGCCCAGCCGCAAAGGCAAAGAGACCGGTCGCAGTCGCGACCCGTTCATCGCCTCGTAATAATACAAAAACCAGTACGACAACGATAGTAGGGACAACACCACGAACGACCCGAAGTTTGGTGGAATCTACTCTCCCGATCTGCGCAAGTGAATCCGATTCCTTTGTCGCGTTACCGGTGTCCGACACTCCCATCATTCGCAAAAACCAGCAATTCAGACAAAATGGAGGCGATGGCAGAAGACGTTCGAGCTTATCAATGAGAGGCAAGCGCGCGAGTTCCATGAGCCACGGGCTGCAATCGCTGCCTCATCCCGATATACCTGCAAAAGAATTCTATAAACACATCTCTGCGGAATTGCCGGATCCGTTGCGCATGAAACAGCTCCTGGCTTGGTGTGCTCGGCGCGCTATCGACGAATCGAAACTGAGGCAGTCACAGCACGCTACGGACGAGGAGTTACAAGCTGCGAATATAGCAAGAACAATTGAGGAGGAAGTGATGAAGGATCTAATCGAAAACAAGATTACAACGAGCTGGTATCATCAGCCCGATCAGCCGCAAAATACAGCTATGAAGCAACCACATCCGCAAAATCTCAACAACGCTGCCAAGATGGATGAGCTGGAGGAGAAATTAAGGAAGCTCGAGAATGAAGAAGTGACCTGGCACAAGCTTCTGAAGAGTTATTCGAGCACGGGCGGTCCCTCTATGGATGCGCAAAAGGTTTCGGCAGAGCGCTTCGCGAAATCTACGGAAACTTTGGTCGATCTGGATCTACTTCCAGCACAAGAGGCAGAGTTCATGCACGCTCTGTCAACGAGATCTGAAGCGATGCGCCCAAACGACGAATGGATTCAAGAGGCCAAGTCGAACCTCGAATTCCACATAGACTCTCTATTTCATGCTTTACATGTCCAGCAACAATATGTCAAAGAAGCAGAAGTCACCAGTACGAGACATCTCCAAGGCGCTGCAAAAGTTCTGGCGACACTCGAGGCACAAGATAGACAGGAGAGTAACGCTAAGGGAATAGGGACTATCGATGTACTTCGGCAAATTAGTCGAAGCAGAGAATAGTCCCTCTCGCTTGCCGTGTCCAGTAAGTGTTTGTACATCACCCTGCTTGGTCCTGCACTAGCGTCTGATTCGACCATGACTATTCGAGTGTGCAAAAATTCTTTTCATGTAATAAGTATGTTCAATTCTGGGAGAAGGAGTTGAGAGGGATTTTTCCGGTCGAGTGTATATATGAGAAGGAGAGGAGACGATGAAATATATAATTTGTACCGCTACATCATAAACTTGCCTTTTGTGATGAGCCTCCTCATGCTTAGCACGGGTACTGACTAGCCTCTGTGATGACATGCACATGTCTATGTTGCAAGCCGTCGTTGGGAGGTAAATTCATCATAGCACTGCAAGTGTTTCGGCCTGCATCTAGATAGGAGTGCTTTTGGTCAATACGCAGTCTTGAGTTTCTGCATCGAAATAGACTCGCATAACTTGTGCATGAGCGTCTATGCCGAAGAGCCAACGCATGACGCTGCACCCGTTTGCTGGCCTCTTTTTGTCCGGACTTATCGTCAGAGTGTATTGCTTTATGATGTACAACATCTCATGGATTCGAGCACATTGGCTTATGCTACTACCCTTGGTAGCATCAGTTGGAAGCCTACTTCTCTTGGTAGTCGTCAAGGATACATGTAAGAGCGCGAGCTCGATGGAGTATGATCTAGAGCAGACACATGAAAATTGGTTTGGAATATGCTAGATCTTCCGCTTCATAGTAAGTAGTGGCCAATTGGCAGACTTTCTTTTCAACAAGGACCAAGAAGGCATGAGGAAGGTGAGATCTCTACTCAACATGAACAGCACGACAGAGAAAATATGGTTCAGACAAAATTTTCGTCTGTACAACTGACCAAAGAATTTTTACAACGCGTGATGCACCATGAAGTAAGATCGCATGACATTAATTGTACTGGTCTAGTGGTAGACATGCTAAATTCAAAACGGATTCTCAAGCTGAATTCCTTTGTGTCCAACTTTTTTATGCTGTACTGCACGTTGCTGATCTACACATCTCCAATTTCATTCGTTCGAACATTGCTATAGTCACTCCACTCGGTTGGGCTCATATGTAGTCTGCCAGTGTACGATCCGTGCACGTTTGCAAGGACATCATACTCGTATGAAGTTGCTTCTTGAAGCTCAATACCACGCATTTCAAGATATCCTGCACTCGAAAGGTGTGCTCGTCGAGCAGAGATCCGAGCACTGAGAATGCCTGCGTACTGAAGTGCTTCCAACACCACCTGCGACGATGTGTAATTTACAGAATTTGGTACTTCTGCCAGCTCATTGTTCGAGTTTATCCACGTTCGCATCTGTTTAGCCTCCTTGAGACGCCGCCTCTGCTCAGACATGGTCGGATATCCGAGTCTTTGATGCTGCATATACCATTCATGTAGACCCTGAGCAATGGCTATCCTTTCGTAATGCCCAATACGATCGTCCCTCTTTTGCAATCTTCGGTAGATAAAGTATGAGCCGCGCTTAATCTGTCCGGCAATATAGGATGCCAAGGGATGGATTTGCACACCGTCCAAAAGTTGAAAAGTCTCCAAATCCAGGCAGTGACGTTGCAAATTGTGGTCGTTTCTGACATACCTGGGCCATTTTCGAGAGGTCAACACATAGGGAATGCCTGAGACGGAGTCCTTGTATATGACAGAAGCATGTGAAGTCATTGATTTGCTTTTGTCCTGTATGTAAACACTAGCCTCGTCGTGCAAAGAACCCTCGAGCAAGATATCACCACTGTCCGCATATCGTAAAAAAGTTTGTAATTTTATCTTCAGCATACGTTCAAATGGTATGTTTTGAGGCGTGTACAAGAATGAGTGATGTCCCACACAAAGCTTGGACCATGAGTTTTTCATCGTCTCCGGCGCAAATACTTTGCCAACTCTGAGTCGAACCTGTAGTTTCTCCTTTTTCTGCGGTTCTTCATCTTTTACAGGATATATACATATGCGAACATTGACTGGTGCACTGTAACAGAATCCGTGGAATTCAGATATCTCTGTGAGGAATCCATGACGGACAGATACGTATTGTGCACTAGGCGAGGCACTAGCCATCGTGTCCTCGAACTGAATTGCATCGACTACCATACGATCTAAGTCTCTCGTGCCAAACTCATGCTTAGGCCGCAACAGTCTCTGCTCTCGAGATCGATCAGCCGCTACAAGGTCTAGGTGTCGGCGAGCGTCAGGATCCGACGTGGGGATCAAGAATCGAGGTGGAGCATCCTGGGATGGAAGCGGCGGAGGAGATTGAATGCGTATATTCTGATTGCCTCGATTCCCACTAGAGTCAAAAGTATGTGTTCTCAGGGGACCACCTGGAGCAGGCACGGCCGCTCCGGATGTGAAGAATGGAAGATTGCTAAATAATCTGGAAGCTCTTGACAAGGCCTTCGGAACGCTTGGACCCACAGTCAGAGGCTGTGTCGGAGAGGCCATTTCAAACGATTCGAGAGCATTAAGTCGACTTTGTTCTAGTTGTGCAGCGGTAGGCGTAAAAATCGGTGTGTTTGCAGACGATCTATCTGTGTGATTGACCAAACTCGGTAGACCAGAGTCTGGCAGGCTTGATAAGACATGAGATTGAGATCGTGATCGCCTTCTATATGATGTTGTACCAGAGAACGTGTGGAGTGGAACGACAAACATCAGACTCCGTGAATTGGCTGTACAATAATGCAAGCAGACGCGCCTCAACGGTTAGGAGTAATAAAGCACAGCCCTGCCAGTGTGTATGTCTTGGAAAAACTTTTGAAGGGGTAGGTCGTGGTGTTGACCGTTGAAGTTGCAGGTCAGAGCTGTACTCTGTTGCATGCAACGAAACACTTTCAGACTTGTTCCTGTCAGATTGATGCCGACTGAAACGCGCAGATGAAGTACTGTCCTGGCACAGCATCATCTGGATGTTTCGAATTTCAGCGCTTAGGCCTGTAATTCGTCGTCTCAATTTGAGGGCAAGGGAGCAGATGTATCAGTCATGCGAATGACGGAGCGTAGGTCGCACATTCGTAGCTTCAGCATATTGCTGACATCTTGGGTTTCCATGGGCGGCGAGGCGATTTGCTGATGCATGAGATGCTTCGTCATGAATAGGCTTGGCAAGACATTTGTTGGTTGACATTGCCGGGATTTCGGAATTCTGGCGGTCGGCAGGAAATTCCACCACAAGACGATGCAGACAACATCTTCGTCTGCTTCCTCATCCCTCTCTCGTCTGCTCGCCTGCCATGTCGATGTACACGAACCCGCATCAACAAGAGAAGAAGTACCAGACCACTATTCCGAAAACAAGGGACGAGTCACGGCACAGATCGCCACGCGCTTGTTTCATTCTCGCTAGCACTGGCTTGCGGCCCAAAGAAGTGCAAGAACCATGGGAGTACCTGACCAACCATGGGTTCTTTGTCGAATTTGCGACCTGGGATGGTAAACCAGCCAGCGCAGACTCGACGCTCTTGAAAGATCTGTTCTTTGGATCGTCCTACAAGTTGCAGTCTAAATGGAATGAGTTTACGACCCTTGACGAATGGCTGAATCCACGAGCATGGGCTTCATATTCGCAGAATCGCGGACCAACATCAACAGAATCACACATTTCTGCAGCTCAAGTGCAGTCTCCTGATACAGACTCTAAAAGCGTTACGACCACTAGCACTCAACCTTCGCGATCCGAGCAATTAGGCAAGAAAGTCTTTTCGCCCGAGTCTTATGATCTGATCTTTATTCCCGGAGGCTGGGCGACCAGAGAACATCTCGAGCACGACACGATACTACAAGATTTATTGAGTCAGTACTGCCTAAATCTGCCCAAGTCTATGGGCTGTAAAGTTCTTGCTGTTCTCGGAGACGGGATCAGTCCCCTATTACACGTCAAAAATCCTTTGACGCAAAAGCCTATCCTCAGCCAACTCGTGACAACAGGTCCTGGCTACGATTCATGGTCCGGGCTAGTCACCGGCAAGGACCTCGGAAGCCAAATTCCGCTTGTTGCGAAAGAGTACGTCAATAAGAAAGTTCCAGTGGATCCAGAAAACTGGTATATCTCGAGTCCTGCAGCATCGTACAACGCTGAATTTTGCCCGTCCCTTGTGGCACTTGTTCAAGGAGCAGTGCGTGTCTCGGAGCTTCGCGAGGTTCAAAAACAATCGAAGCGGTTATCTACTGCGCAAAATCTGCAACTCAAAAATGCTCTCGAGTTCGATGGCCTCACGTGGAAGCAGAAGGAAAGATTGAATTCTGAGGGTATAGGCAAAGCCAACAGCGGGTTTGTGATGACCAATTGGAGCTGGGGGTGGAGAGAGAATTACGCCTAAGAAATAAAAGGTCAATTTGAATGCATCAGTGCTTTTGGAGAGCGGTGGTATCATGATTATTTTTGTATGCTTAGCTTATTGGTTCATATCTCATCCGTTTAATGTGCTTCTTTGTGCGAATGTTAAATCTATCTACAAATGTAAAAGCTTGACGAAACCATTTTTCATACACGAACTTGTGCCATCCCTTCCGTGAATCTTGACGAGTCTCCGGGTCGATCGACCCAGACTCATTGTCTTGGCGTAAGCCAACACAGTCTACTGCCGAATGCTGCTCGGGCTTTCATTCTTCCAGTTTGCTTCGTGACAGGGTAGTCTCAGTAGTCCACGGGCGTGACAATTGCTTGAAGCTTGAGCGGTACACGAGGATCTTCCTGACTGTCAACCAAGACCTACCGCCAAGAGCATAGATCCAAGCTGGCAATGCTGGATATTGTGTTCAAAACAATATGGCGTGTTCGTATTCGCGCACCCAAACATCTCGCTTATGTAGCAACGGTTGAAACCGCTCTATGACTTTTTTGAGCTCTGCTTGTCGTGGTCTTTGTATTGGCCGAGTCAAGACATAGACATGTGCCATCACAGCGGATACCATGACTTTGTCCGTTTCTTCTTGCATAATGATGACTTGTAATGCTTCCACCACTCGGGTAAACTCCAAAACTGTTGATTCCCAATCACTCGATGCATCACGTACCAATCGCTCTATTTTCAATGATGCTTTGAAGAGGAGTGGATGCCATGGTCCGATTGCTTTCGTATCTATTTCATCCAGGTACTTTGCAAGAAGTCTGGTATTCTCCAAGACTTCCAAAAGAGACTCATGTTCAATCCTGATACTTGCACCAATCGTAAGCAAGTGCGCCGCAGGTTCACGCACAAGATCTGTGCCTTGATGCACCAAGTATGGTAGTCCCGTATTTACGTTGGCATTGCCATACACCACAACCACATCTCGGTCCACGCCGCCGTGCTGCAGCAACTGGGCCTGAAGAGCAAGACTTTGTGGTTCGTTTGGAAATACAAACAATGTAGAACCGTCCCGCGGCACAGTGGCAGTAGACTTTTCTGCTGGTAAAGAGGATGACGGAATGATACGGTGCACTGATGGTATCCGAGCAGGTGGTCGAAGAGGCGGCAGGACCTTGACGGGAAACGAATCAAACAGGGACTTGACAAAGCCAGGCATGGCTATCACTGCCATACTGAACTGGACTTGTCAGCTCTTCACGACGTATATAGATGGTGGGAGAGATATGTTCTGCAGAGCCATGGTCATGGATGGAGTGGCTTCAGGATACGGTGTGTGCGCGTTTGCCAGTGTGTGGGGTCGATCTGAGTAAAATTGATGGCTGGTGCGTGTATTTCTAGCTGCAATGTCATATATTGACTTGATTGACGGCTCTGCAGTCTTGCAGGACATGCTACCACTTGATCAGGGCTCACCGCTTCCCTAGGCTGTCGACGCCGAAGCTCCCCTCTTTGTATACCTTCTACGTCGTTCCACCAACCAACAACCATAACACAGTTGAAACAGAAAATCACGCGTGCACCAAATGTCTTGACAAGGACAACATATGCTGCCCTGATCAGACATGCACACAGGTTTGCCATGTATCCCAAATCGCGTAAGATAACGGCTACTGGAAGATCAAGTGCATGGAAATTGTTACGGCCAGCCACCAAACAGCATCTTCCCATGGCAACCCATGCAGTGATCTTTAGGCCACGTCTATGTTTGTACAAAAGGCTGAAGCAGACGAAAGCACGATGCACAGGTTTTCAAAGTGCCAGATCACAACAAGGAGATGACAAATCATCTGAATATGAGGGTACATTTTACCGGATGGGTACGAAGCAAGGACGGTTTGATTGGGTTCACACACAGAAACGTACTACTGTAGCTTGGGTGCGAGGCGTTGTACATATTCAATAGAATTAATTTTGCCCAAGTCAAAATGACTAGATGTGCTGTGCACGTCCTATAGTTCTTTGTATATACATCTTCCATCAGCAATAAAGCTCTATCTCACCCAAGCGTGTGATGCTGTGTTGATTTCCATCACTTTAATTTGCCAATGAACGGTTCATCTCCGCAAGTTGCGTTGCCATGCGATATCTTCCAGATCACCAATTCCAAAGCAGACCTAGCATCTTCTGCAGGATCATGTCCTACCTGACCCTCGCCATTGATGGGGTTCATCTGTATATCCTTGCCGAGATATCGCTTCGTTAGATACTTCAAAGCATTTCGATATGGCGCACCTCGTGGATGAGGAAATAAGATTGCGGAATCAATCACGCGTAGATGCACTATCCTCAATGCGGTCAAATCGT
The DNA here is from genome assembly GCA_000836195.1 of Taphrina populina JCM 22190. NCBI lineage: Eukaryota > Fungi > Ascomycota > Taphrinomycetes > Taphrinales > Taphrinaceae > Taphrina > Taphrina populina. The sequence goes on from DF820153.1 coordinate 27,695, forward strand.
TCTCCAGTCCGTGGCCGACCATGATTGTCTCACAGGTAATTCCAACATCTTCCATCTTTCGAAACAATGATGCACGACTGATGGCCTTCTCACGCAAGTCACCAGCCATGATGCCTGAGAACCGTGTGTTTAGGTCGAGCACTTTGTTTTCGGGACTCACGTATTCATCAAGCAAGATGTCACCCGTCTCGGTGGTGATGCTCACACGAGCGAGTTCCATAGACGCCGTTGTGTAAACCATTTCGCAATCCAAGGCAACAACTTGCCGCAGATTTTCCCGTGAATTCTGCCTAGCCAAGACCCTGTATGGTACATATGCCGCAAGTCGTGGGGTATGAGTGATCTTGAAGACATGGGATGAGGCAATAGTACAGCCTGGACCTTCGCTAATCGAACAACAGGTCCATTGCTGAACTCTTAGACCTCCTTTCTTGGTGTAATGTGGCTTACCCGGGTGGTAAGAGCATGTCAACCACCGGTCTTCGTCGCCAGATACAATGAAACGTTGACCACAGCGGTCACAAATTCGATCGCAAGACTCTTCATTTTCGGGGAACGTGTCCGGTGTTGGCACTTTGGTAGTATATCCCCACTTTTCGAGGGTTTCGACGGAGTGTACGACGGCAGCCCAGTCCGTTACTTTCTCCATCGGAGGAGTATAGCCCGGATAAATACCAATGTCTGCCCTGTTGATACAGACTTTCCGCTTGCTTAGCTTGATAAGCACATTTCTGCTGCCTTGCTTATATGTACCTTTGCCGTTTTTGGCCAGAACATTCTGTTCTTGTAGATGGGCGTGTTCATGGACTAACTTTCGATAGTATTCTGCATTGCTGGATAATGGTGCATAAATCCTCTCGAACTGAGCTTTGAAAAGACTCAAATAATGTCGTCGAGATTCATGTGGTACAGGACAAGTCGGATCGAAACGTAGACCTATTTCTGGAATCGAGGCAGGAGTACCTTGTGGCTTTGACGGCGTACTAGGACTCTGTATCACAGCTTTTGACGATATGACAGGTTTATTAGTATTCGTGACATTAGCCAAGAGACCACTTTGACCCACAAGGGCCTTCTTCCTTGTGCTATTCTCTACATGACCAAGATTTTGTAGAGAAGCGCTCCTTTGCTCGATTGATCCGAGTGAAGGAGAAGGTCTGTTTGATGTGGTTTCGCGGCATTGGCCATGTACGAAGGACGAGTTCTTTTGTGCAGAGTACCCCACGTTATCTACCTTGCTACGCTTACGTGGTCTAGATTCTTCCGATAGATCTGGATGGTGATAAAGACATCCTTGCAAAGTGCAAATCGTAACTGGGCATGGGACTTGTGAGAAGAGGCCTAGACTCTTGAACATACTTAGCGATAGCTGACCGCAGCGAAGAATAGCGCTACAGATTTTGTATCTCAGTGTATGGCTAGCATGTCTGCTGTGAAGGCTCTTCTTTTGATACAGCTTGCCTTGCGACTAACGACGAGTCTTCCACCACCGAACTATATGTATACTTGTCTCCGGCTCGCAGATCTTGCGAGAGCTATACACAAACCAAAAAGAATATCGCACCGTTGTAGGTACGCGGCTCCATCTCTCGCAACTTTGCGACCTGTAGACCACGAAAATTCAGAATATGAAATTTCTAAATTACCGATCACGAGATTAGAAAAGAGTAATGGACGCGAAGCCGGACAAAAAGCCTCACGCCAGATTCGAACTGACAATCGCTTGATTCGAAGTCAAGCGCCTTAACCATTGGGCCAGCGAGGCTGTGCAAGGTTACCACGATTTGATGATATATATTCTGTGTTTTTTGTGTTCTACTTGATATGACGCGGTGAAAGTGTTTGGTCTATAAATAGAGCAGCAGAGTGTCTTTGACTATTGACCATGATTGTCACTTCGAAGTTCTCGTCTGCTCATGTGAATCTTCCTTGCTGTCTCGGTTCGGACTGACATGCACTTATAACAGTGAGATTGAAGCATGGCGCGCACTGGCAAGTCAAGCCATTCCGGCCTGGAAATTCTGTCTGAAGAAAGACGCAGATACAACTGTGCTTGTGAGAAAGTTAAACAGATTACCGATGCTGTTACACAGTATACTCCTTTTCTAAGAGATGTGCAGCTATCTGGGAGTCCTGGATCGTCTGCTTCCTCCTTTGTTGATTTACCTCGAGCAGTTTTTCATCGCAAAACCGCGGCAAGGACATCACCATGGGAGGCTCTGTCCTGTACTGCAGTGAGGAATCTCCTACCCCTTCAAGTCTACCGAGGCAAGTATATTGCACTACGGACAGCGTCTGAGGCATACAGAATCGGTGAGAGTACTGTGCTTCATTCTTCTCGTCACCCATCTGCTTGTACGTACATTTCGGTCACGGTGTCGGACGAGGAGCACAATACGGGTGGAGGCCAAGTTGACTTAGAGCTGTATAACTGCTTTACGCGTCAACCCATCGATGAGATACTGCCTCGTGGCACAAAATTACGAATAAAAGAACCGTATCTAGCTCTTTCATCTGATCAATGTGTCGATCACTTCGTTATTCGTGTAGATCATCCGACGGACATTGAAATCCTGGGATCTGACCGAATAGATTGGTCTGATTACGGCAAGTATCTGATACTTGGTCGGTCCGCCTATTATCACGCACGGTATCATCAAGCCATCAGAAGCTTTACCACGGGTCTAGCAGTAATGAAGACACACTGCAACGAACATGGTACGAGTGATTCAAAGGAAAAGATGTCTCTGCTAGGCAATCGAGCAGCCGCGTACCTCGAGGTAGGCTTTTTTGAGGCCTGTATTGCCGATTGCAATGAGATTCTAGCATTTGAGCCAAACAGTAAAGCCATTTTTCGTCGAGCCAAAGCGTTTGTATTTTTGAATCATCCCTGTAGGAGTACCGATTCCGAGGAGCTAAAAGCTTTTGTCTCACGTTTCCATCAGAATAGCAAAGATCACAGCTTGGAAGTACAAAAACTGCTCAAAGATGTTCAAGTACTGAGTGATCAAGAGCTTCTTCACAATTACAACTGGACGGCAATCCGGATCCTGGCGAAGAGGGAAGCAAGGAGTCCAATATCGGAATTTTTTCATGCCAGTTTACGGATTGCTCAAATACCAGATCGTGGTCGTGGTATTCTTGCGAGCTCACCGATTGCCGCAGGAACTGTGCTAGTCATTTCTGTTGCTTCGGCACTAGTTTCTGAGGATGATCCACGATCTATCTCTTCTCTGAGAATCGATCTAGAGAGCAACTCTTGCATTTCTGACAAGACAAATGAATTGTCCGAATTACTCACAGCGGCGTGTCATCGAAGTGCCTCAGACCGCGGGAAACTGTACAAGCTATATGCTGGAGATGACTATGGACTGCCTATGGATCTTCACTCCGTGGATGCTTTCCGCATGCACGGTGTCCAACTCTACAATTCCTTCCGCCAAGAGTCTAGCGATATCTCTCTATCCTGTCTCCCAATGACGGAGAGCAATCGCACACAACTGAATGCCAGAGGCGTCTGGTATCGTCCTAGCTATTTCAACCACTCTTGCTTGAATAACTGCTCGCGCACATTCATTGGCGATATCTTGATCATTAAGACTGCTCGCGACATCGCCCTCGGCGAGGAATTGACGCTGTGTTATGCCAGCAAAATGTATCCTTATGCAGACAGGCAGAACCAATATCATGAATTTGGGTTTCAATGTTTCTGCCCACTATGCACTGTCGATGCACAGGAATTGTCTGAACATCCTGAAGCGTGCAGGTATCGTTCGGAACTCCTAGAAAGGTTCAAGAATTTTCAATACCAGGCTTTTGCTGATGGACAATGGTTACGGGGCGGGAAATCAAACCTACTCGCAATTCGCAGTCGTTGCAGGCAAACCATCGAAGCACTGAAGCAGAGTTACAAGCATTCGTGCATCGATTATTCAAGAAATTATCTTATCTCACCAATCAATATGTTGATCAATGTCAACATACGCATGAAGGATTGGCAATCCGCAAAGCAGGAGACAAGAGCCTTGTTACGTTTATCGCCTGCTAAGCACGGTATCACGGATTTGACAGTAGGAGGTATTACACTCCTAGCTGCATTCTCCCTCTGTGTCTGGTATCAGTCACAACCTAGCCAACAGTACAACCTTGAGATTAGCCACATTCTTTCGCAAGTCGTGATTGCATGGAGAGTGCGAGGACTGCAAACGAGCTTTGAAGGTTATTGGACTGAATACAAATCGTGGTGGAGCGAGTTTCTTTCATGCAATACCACTCGTGCATTAGCCATTCGTCATCGTATTAGAGTTGCCTTTCTGACTACTGCAACACACGCCCAGCTTGATCAGGAATACATGGAAGGCAGTGAAGAGTGAGGTGGTCCGATACAATACTCTAGAAATCAGACTCAAGTTTGATCCCAGCGCCATCATCAGTAATGTCAAGAGGCCTGACACCCCGCTGAATCCAAAGTCTCGTAACATTGGCCACCACCTCTGGGCAATCCGTGGTGATAGCGAAAACCGCATCAAATCCACCGGCTCCCGGAACGCCGGCAGCAACGACTCCATCTACAAGCATGGTCTCGTCCAAAACTCTTGTTTGCGAATCTGGCTCGATCTCTACTTGTGCCTCTACGCCCATCTGTCTGAGTAGTCCACGGACAGTGTACGTGACTTCTCGGATTCGTTTTTGCTCGACCGCCTGATAAGGCTTGTCGGATGTCAGTGCTTCAGCCAGGAGGTCGTTTGAAATTGCTAAACTGGGCCATAACTCCATTGCAGTAGAGGAGGACAGAACTTTTTTGACCATTCCAGGAGTGCTACTGCCTTGAGCCACATCTCCCATGATCAATTTGAGCCCTGCTCTCAAGACTACTTGCTCGGTCGACATATTCCACTGTTGATTAACCACCTTACGTAGCTGACTCGTTCTCAAAGGCGTAGCGAGGCTTTCAATCAATTCTACAGGGAATCGTGCATAAGTGCAGCTGCCGTATACAGCGGACGCCACGTCGAAGCCGGATCCCACCTTCCCCTGAGCTCTACAGTGCGCTATTTGTGCCAAATTATGAATGATCATTTGGTCTTGCTCCGATATAGCTGCATTCTTGAGGGGTTTCAAATCCGTGAAATAGAAGTAGAGACTAGCGCATAGAGAGGTTATCAAGGCTGCAGAGCTACCTAAGCCAGTCTTGGGGGTTTCCCCGATACGCTTTTCACTCTTGCCGAATCTGTCTGAAGGAGAGGAAGTAAGTGAGTAATACTGGTTGTCGGCCAAGATACGGACACTCAAGGACACCAGAGGCATATCGAAATACGTCAAGACAGTCTGTAGAGCTTCCTTCACAAATGCATTGTCGTTTTGAGTCTGTTTTTGAATGGTATTGTCTGCAATTGTGTATTGCCAAATTGCATCCTTGAATTGGGGTGAGGTCACAACGATCGAGTGTGGTCCTCCTTGATCGTTCACGCTGACTGTTGTAAAGATCCTCGCTGATAGTGAGAGCACGAGTCCAGAATAAGCCGGATCAAGGACTAAATAACCACCAGCAAGCAGAATCTTGCCCGGAGCCGAGCAGGTTATTGAAACCATCTGCGAATCTGCCTTTATGCTTTGGTCATATCGTAGATAGTTCAAACAGCTTATCTGGTCAGATTAAGGCTGGCTGCACAGATGTACCTAGATATACTCAACATCTGGATTTGTGCAGGCTTAAGCTTGCTGCTCCACAAACGTCCTCGCAAGAGCCGAAACTTTGACTCAATCACCTGCGTGTACACTGTACAAGTACTCTTGGATGTTGTACACAAGCAATCTGGCACATACACAATGCGGCTGCAACACATTCACCCACTGTAGCAATGGGATGAGACTCGACGTGGTAAGGCAAGAAGACATTTAGAGTCGGGCGTCATTTTTTGAAAAGAGGAAATTATCGCTATCATAAGAAGGGCTTCGCAACCACCATTGATCTACTCGTTCAAGACTTATTCTTTACGTTTGACCAAGGTTGAGCAACATATTTGTGCCGCCTCCAGGCACAAAGGTCACGTTCCTACTGCCAGCCAACGCAGTCGCGATCTCCTTTGAAGCCTCAATACGTCGAATTTCCAGAAGACCGTTACCCGCCTTGTCAAGAGCCTTTGACATCATGTCTGCAGCTTCAGCCTCACCTTCAGCCCTAATGACTGATGCTTGTCGTTCTTGTTCTGCCTTTTCAACCGTAAATCGCGCACGTTCAGCCTCTTGCTGCGCAATCTGTTTCTGTTCCACTGCTTTGGTAAACTCTCTACCGAATGTCATATGTGTGATGGAAACATCCTCGAGATGTATGTTGAATTCTGTCGCACGTTTGACTAGATCCTCTCTGATACGAGAAGAGACCACTTCTCGCTGCGTAATGAGCTCTGCAGCATCAAACTGTGCCACGATAGATTTCAGTACCTCATTACCAATGGATGGTAATACACGCTCATCGTAATCCTGTCCCAGATTCTGGTAAATCACAGGCAGATTTTTGACATCAGGTCGATGGAGCACGCGCAAAGTCAAGGAGACCATCTGCAAATCTTTCGAGCCTGTGGTTGTCGAGATATTCCGTGGTTTCGTTCTGACATCATAGATTATCGCTTTCTGAAGCCAAGGAATCAGGAAATGTGTGCCTTCCTCTCTAGTGTCTGGCAACACACCAGACAGACGATCAAAGATGACTGCTCTATTGCCGCCTTCGGCCGTTAGTCCAATTCTTGGCAAAAGCAGGGAATCATACCTCGAACATCGTAAAGTGACATTTGTAAAGCTCCAGCACTGAGAGCCAAAGGGATCGCAAGTCTAGAAAGACCATCTAAAACACGAGCCATGGTTGTGTGACTGATTGCACGATATAAGTTTGCGTGAAGTATGGCCGTGATGTGCTAATCGCCTGCAAATTGATGCTCGCAACACTGTTCATTTCTGCCCGCAGCCACACTTGATCTCTGCGAATTCTCAAAGGCCATAATTGCAACGGCCCAAAAGTGTCTACAGTAGTGCAGTGCACCCCGGAGTTCATGGTGGAAGAAGAGGAATTCGACGTGATCTGCCAAAGTTCCCCTCACGCTTAGCACGGAGATAAAAAATCGAATGGTAACCAAGTAGATGGCAATTCTGAAGGCAACCAAATGGCAAATTTGGCTCACACAAAGCACATGCTAAACACTGAAAGATGCTCATCACAGACCTCTTATGTTACAAATTACACTTCACCGAAAAACGGTCATCGTGGTTGGTCGTCGAGGTCCGGTCCGTCATTCTTGGCGATACGAGGTAGCAATGGCAACTGATCATTGTCGCAGATCGTTGCGCCATTCCAGTCTCGATCTCGTCCGCGAGAGATTTCTAGACAAACATGACTGCGATGACTCAAAAGATTTCCTTGATACATACTATATAGTTCACATCTGTAGGCACAAGAGATAGAATACGTTTCTCGTGCGATGCAATCAGCCACTCTTCAAATAAACTTCGTATTGCACCAGACACAATTGCGGTAACAGGTCCCGCAATGAGCGCATGGCTTCCGTCTGATCCGCCGCATTACGAGAATTGGCTTTGAAATCAAGCATCAACGACACTCACCACTAAGGCACGGTGGTGTTCTGCTACTATCTCCATTACTTTGCAAATCCAACTTGTTCATGGCTTCAACGGAGGGAAAGTCTATCACTTGCAAAGTATCAAGTCTTGAACAACGTCTGCTGTTTACACATATTAATTCAATGCTAGGCTGCAGTCGCTTGGGAAGCAGGAAAGGATTTGGTCATTGAAGATGTCGAAGTAGCTGCCCCCAAAGCACACGAAGTACGTATAAAGATTCTGTGGTCTGCTCTATGTCATACAGATTACTATACACTGTCGTATGTGTCCCTGCCTCAAGTTCAAGCACAAGATCCTAAATTACCATAGCGGCAAGGATCCTGAAGGAAACTTCCCCTGTATCCTGGGGCACGAAGGTGGAGGTATCGTTGAGTCCATTGGTGATGGAGTCACCAACGTCCGTGTCGGCGATCATGTCATTCCTCTTTACACCGCAGAGTGCAAGGAGTGCAAATTCTGCAAATCTGGCAAAACGAATCTTTGTAGCAAGGTCAGAACGACACAAGGCAAGGGAGTTATGCCGGATGGTACATCACGCTTTAAGTGTAAAGGTCAAGATATCACGCATTTCATGGGTACATCAACGTTCTCGCAGTACACGGTCGTTGCAGATGTTTCAGTTGTAGCGATATCTCCCAAAGCTCCCCTGGAGAAGGCCTGTCTCCTTGGCTGCGGAATCACGACTGGTTACGGAGCCGCTACACGAACTGCAAAGGTCGAGAAGGGCTCAAAAGTATGCGTTTTCGGTATCGGTTGTGTCGGGCTTTCTGTCATCCAAGGAGCTGTTGCTTGTGGCGCGACAGAAATCTGCGCAGTGGACACTAATGCGGACAAACAGAAATGGGCTGAGCAAATGGGTAGTACCTCTTTTGTAAATCCTACAAAGTTAGACGTACCAGTTGACGAATACCTTGTGGACAACTATGATGGCGGATTTGATTATGTCTTCGACTGTACTGGCAACGTTAATGTCATGCTATCAGGCTTGAAAGCATGTCATAAAGGTTGGGGGAAACTGGTCGTCATCGGTGTCGCTGCAGCTGGTCAGGAGATGGCGTTCCGCCCTTTCTTAGTCGTCACTGGTCGACAGATTACCGGATCTGCTTTCGGCGGTGTAAAAGGACGCTCTGAATTGCCAGGACTGGTTGATCAGTATCTTTCCGGAGATCTGAAGGTTGACGAATACGTTACCCACAATGAAACACTATCGACCATCAATAAAGGATTCGAAACCATGAAAGATGGCTCATGCTTGCGTTGTGTATGTAACATGGAGCAGGGCGAATAGACATAGTCCTAATATTGTCGAAGTCTCAAGACAGGAAGGAACACAAGTGGAACTATGGCCGGCTTGTTGACATTCATCTCTACAATCATGACACCATATATAATCATAAGTTTCGGCTTTTCCCACCTTGACTTCAGTGATTAGAAGACAATGTTCCTCTGGTTACAGGATTAAAAAAGTGTACAGAGGATCCTGGAAGTTTGCCGTCTTGACCGCCCAAGAATTTCAAATGCTCAGAATTTGGATAGTGTAGATGCGTCCATATTGGGCAATGAATCCCGTCGCTATACACACGGCTGAATACGTGTTGACAGAATGAAATTCAATGGATGGTCCGCGCGTGTGCTGCATGAGCAATCTCCCATGTCGGTCTTAACAACACCTGAGTAAACTTGTATAAATCTTGGTCACAATACTGCACCAGCATCAGCAGGCCACGAATCTTCCTTGTGCCGGACTTGACACGCACACCTATGGAAATTCAGGGACCTCCTTCAGGCTTACAAGTATTTGATGCTTTTCCTAAGGTCGAAAAGTCATTCAAAGCAGAGAGGACCACAAGAGGCGCCGTCTTCTCTATCTTCCTGACTGTAAGCCTTCTTTATCTCTTCATCACCGAATTCACCTTCTATTTCGGTGGCTATGAATCGCATCATTTCGAAGTGGAAAGGGAGATCAAGAACCATATGGACATCAATGTCGATATGACCGTAGCGATGTCGTGCGACAATATAGCCGTCAATGTGCAGGACATAACAGGCGATCGAATTCTTGCTGGTAATGCCTTGCAAAAACAAAGAGTGCACTGGGATGAAGGATCCAGTCATCACCTAGATGCTGCGCATCAGCAGGCAGACGCATACGATCTTCAGAAAGTCATTAGAAATGCTAGAAAAAAGTCTTTCAAAAGAGGAAAGGAGCGAAAGAAGGGAAAGGCGTGCCGCATTTATGGCTCGATGGAAGTTCATCATGCTCAAGGTGATTTTCATATTACTGCAGAAGGTGTTGGCTACATGTCGAATAGACAGACTTTTTTAGAGGACATGAACTTCACACACAGGATTGATGAACTCTCATTTGGTGCCTTCTTCCCTAGTCTGGTTAACCCCCTTGACGGCACTCATGCAGATTCCGTCTCACATTTCCATCGATTCCAGTACTTTCTCAATATTGTTCCAACGACGTACATAAGTGGTAGTAGGCAGATTAAAACGAATCAGTACGCCGTGACTGAGCAGTCACGACACACGGAAAATAGTATGGCGGAATTCTTTCCTGGGATTTTCTTTCAGTATGACATCGAACCAGTCTCTCTCGTCATCAGAGACACTCGTATGCCTTTCATGCAGTTTCTCGTCAGACTTTTGGGAGTGCTTGGGGGGATTGTTGCTAGTACGAACCTGACACATAAAGCTGTCAGTGGTATTTATGCCAAAATGCGAAATCCGGTGAGGACGAGAAGCTATTCATTACTAGACAGGCGAAGAGACAGTCTGGACGAGAAGCTGAGAATATAGAATGTTCATCTGTGCCTGTGTAAGCCACTGGCATTCTTTTCCTTCTTGATTCAATTTTCCATACATTTCATCCCTTCTCACGACGCTTTACTGCGCGTCTCAAACCAAGACTTGTCTCTCACGCAATGGAGAATGGCACGCCAAGCTTTATGGAGGGAGCTTCCTCTGCACCGATATACCCAATGAATCAGAAATGTCAGGTTCGATGCGACTGTGGTCTCGACACGCTTCAGTCGATTTTAGAGAAGCTCAAGCTACTTTCGTCTCCATTCGGATATCCCAGCATGATTGAATTGGCAGACTCAGCACAACAATATGCTGTTGATGTTCTTATTCGACTATGCCATGTATTCGGCATGACTATTCTGTACTTTCTGAAGAGTGATCTGCAGTACATACTGCCTGACCAAGTGGTCAACGCAATCAATCTTGCAATGAACTCCTTTGAAACTCTCAAGTCTCTTACAAACAGAAGTCTTAGTGCTCTCTCAACGCTCGCCATGAAGCAAGCTACCTCTAGCGCATCGTTTGCAAATCTATTCTGGAAGTGTCAGAAGACACTGAGCAAGCAAGTGGGGGTTTGTTCCTCGAGACTCGAACGTGTTATCATATATGCACGACTACCCACAGTGCAGATCACGTCACACCATCTCAAGCAGATGTTCAAGGTCAGCGGAAAGTCACGATATGGCACAATGGAACTATGCGAGGTATTCCAAGAGTTGAACGAATTCATTACCACAAATCATCCAACCTCGGCTGTCGGTAGTTCAGAATACAAGCTTCACTCCTCTCCTAGCATCTCAGAAACCACAGCAGCCACAGTGAAAATGGTAATGGAGAAGGATTCTGTTAATGTTTTATGTAATTCGTCAACTTCACGTTCAGAGGGTGAATATCTGCAACAAAACAGGCAGACCTTCGTCTCTCGAACTCAAACAACTCGCCGAGAGCCCAATTGGAAGACTGAAAATGCTGATACGACTACACAATCAATGCAGAACACTGTAACTCCTATGTCTCGATGTGCGAGTGAGCCAAGCATTAGGGCTCCAGAGTGGCCATTACCCTCGAACGGGTCGCCCAATACTGTTAGTGCTCCGACTATGCGCTTAAAACTGAAAAACGCGTCTCAGCCATTTGATCTCGAGGATGTATATGACAGTTACCAAGAGAGTGACACACCTGTAGATCATAACCCCGCAGAAGCGAACAATGTTCGAATCTGTCAACGACAGGTTTCACAGATGAAATCACTTCCAACTTGTAACGTCAGGAGCAGAATCGTGCAGCAAATCCCGGCTTTGCCGCTGAGAAATGATTACGCACGGAAAGCAGCAGTAGGTAAACCTGCAGGGGCCGCCCTACCTTACAGTAAAGTGAATTTCGAGCCTGCTTCATATAATGCCGCTATCAATGCACAAAATCTGCAGTACATTGGGCGTCCGAAGACGGCAGTCCCACAAGCTGTGCGAGACCAATACTACTGAAAAATGTGACGATCTGGTCCTGACGATGTATATACATATGTCATATGATGCGTAGTTTGCCACAGTATGTTTAGCCATAAACCAATCCGTGTTTGACTGGGATTACTATTTGTGCCTATTGAAACTCAGCCGTGTTTATATGAAGGGAAACCATTGGCAAACACATGTGAAATGAAACCCTGTTTCTTTTAATGCAGAGACTGGAATTGCTACCTCTGGCTGAACAGCAAAAATTGATCTCTTCTACTGAAGGAGGATAAGCAAGTTTATCAAGAATTTGAAGGACGAGCGACGAGAGAATGCTGCTTCAAGCTATATCGGCTTCAGTGCTTGTGATTTCTGTGAGTGGTCTACCACAGCAGACAACGTACCAGCCGATTGGCGATGGCTTTGTTGGAGGAGTCAATGTGCCAGTATCTGCTCCGAGCACGCCAGGACTCAATGGCATGGTCGGCACAGCGGGTACAGGGGCATCCATTGGGCAAGCAGCAAGCAACGGAGCATTGGGCGTTGCGGCAGCTGGACTACAAGGCTTTGGTAGTGCTCTGGGAGCGGGAGCAGGAGCGGCGAATGGATTGGCAAGCGGCAGCAATCCAGTACAAGGAGGACAATTTGGAGGGTCTGCACCGGCTGCAGCAGGGTATTTGCCAGTAGGACGAAGCCAGATGCAGCCTACACAGCGATTTGGGATTGCAGCACGCATGGCGGTACAAGTGACTGAAGGGGAGTTGCTGTGTGGCACGGGCGTGGTGCAAGGCGATTTTCTGCTGAGAACCGGTCAGAGTTATCGTTTCCGTGGGCCAAATGCAGCGACTGGCGCAGAAGGTTGTGTGGCTCAGAGGGCAACGATTGTTGCTGCCGCGCTTTACTGAATTCCAACTTGTTGTGACATAAACAAACGTTGCGGGTAACTATGAAGTATTATGCACCTCACGTGTCTTTTGATGCACTGCAGGCAAGAACGCCTCCGTTACGCTCCCACGTCTTTAAGTCTCCTCCGGTCTGCTGACGCTCATGTGCTTCATTCTTGCCCCTCCGCTTCTTCGTCTTCTTTGCTCACTCGCGTTGATCAATGGATCTCTATGTTGGTGGTCGACTTGATGAGCCTACACGCAGAAGACGCCGAACCACAAACCTCGAACTCGAAATTCTCGAAATGGCGTTTGCAAAGTGCGATAAACCTTCTATTTCCGAGCGCGAAAGGTTGCGTGTGTGATAAAAATGGTCATCGATTCGTGCTAACGTTACCATAGGATAAGCGAGCTCATCAGCACAACTGATGTGGATGGCCCGGGAATGAATGGCAGAGAGATTCAGGTGTGGTTCCAAAATAAACGTCAGGCCATTCGACGTGCACAGGTGAGTATTTGCCCTATATCATTGTCGCGCAGACCAATTGACGAATTCATAGGGCGCGTACCCCAATTGTGAGCCTACAATGGACCAAAAGAAGGACCGTTTAGCGAATGAATTGCTCTTCGGGATCAAATTGGATGCCGCTGGCCATGAACAAACAACGCCGCCAGGTTCTTACACGTCGCTCGAAGACTCGAGCAGTAGCCAATTGGACCATGCAACGACCCCAACCGCTCTTCCCCGCCGCGCTCTGCCGACACCAACAACACTTGCAACACACATACCCCGCGACAGAAGGGCTCAATTAGTTTTGTCGGACGTCGGTGATGGCCACGCCGAGCTCATGTTCTCCCCATCACCACTGAAACCCAGCAGTCCTCCGCGTATACCGCTACTCATCACTCCCATTCGCACTCCGCTTTCGCGCAAAATTGCAGCGCGAAGCGCAAGCTCGCCGGCACTACTCACGTTTCGATCGCCAAACACGTCGAGTAAAGATACTTCCAATCTGGAGATGATAAAAACTCCATTACAGCCGAGTAGAGCTACTAATCTAGGTGAACTCAAGTCGTTGAAGAGATCGCACTCGTCGTTACATTCGCAACCTTCTAGGCCAGTTGGGCATAAGAAAAGACTTTCATCTAACATTAAAGGTCCTCTAAGCAAGGACATCGGTCGTGGGAAGGAGAACAAGCCTCCTTCGCGGATACCTCTTGAGCATACAAGTCCGCAAGCGTCTTCGCTTTCGCGATATCATAACGAAGATGTTTATGGCAGAGATGTAAGACGTATTCACTCAGAACATACTCGTCCTTCTTGGCACGCGGAGACAGTCTCGACTCCAGCGCAGGAATCACAACCTTCTACTCAGGAAACTTCTAAAGATGACCTGGCTGACGATCATGAGAAAGCGGTCATTGCACCTCCGGCAGGGCATTCCCACTTCAAGAAGTTGTCTGCTGAAGAATGCGCATTAAGTCTTGTACTATTGGCTCATGGCGACAAATAAGCGCGAGCAACAATGTTATGTGAAGAAGTCGTTGGGTCGTATAGCACGATGTCACCTGTGATATAGAGAAACAGCATAGTAATTTGTACGATTGCAACGTTAACCCCCATCCTGACTCCATTTTGACTCTATTGCCGGTGAAACTTCGGAGTCTTTTGGTGTTGTGAGTGAGGCTTGACTTTTCAGCACACAATATCAACTTACGTTCGCGTGGGATACCGGCAGTGACCCAGCTGTTGGTCGTCTTTTGGTTAGTCAAAACTCGCTGCTTGACCGAGTGTCGTGAAATCCTCTCCCGGCAATCACATAGCTTTCACAACGCGCTTATCGGTCGGTTGCCGCACAAACGTAATCGCGGCTCATGAAGCCAGCTACAAGCTCGAAACGCTTCAGGCCCATCACGATAGTCTTCTCTTCTGTGGTGGCCCTGACATTTATCTATTTCTTCACATTATCGCCTGCACGATCACAGAGTACGCGCAGACTGAATACTGGCGTCCCTTTGAGCAGTACAATCAAGAAATACAATTTGAATGCAGGCAAGTCTCTAGTGCTATTTACTTCCCTGCCATACATGTGCTAATTGTTGCCTAGTATCTGCCACAGAACGGGCGGCGGCGAATCGCGAGCGTGTACTAATCTTATCACCGATGGCTAAATTCTACCCCGAGTATTGGGCCAACTTGTTACATCTGACGTATCCGCATGACCTTATTGATCTGGGCTTCATAGTCTCACGAGGACGAGACTCGAATCTGGTGCTGGGACAATTGGAAGAAGCTGTGAATCAAGTCCAGACGGGCACCAAAAAGGCGCGGTTTGGAAGCATCAGTATTCTGCGGCAAGATTTTGAGACGAATACAGGACAATCGGAAAAGGAACGACATGCACGACAAGTACAAAAAGAAAGACGATCAGCACTGGCGTTGGCGAGAAATCAGCTCCTGTTGTCTACCCTTGGACCAACAACGAGTTGGGTGCTTCATCTGGATGCAGACATTATCGAAACGCCAGCGACCCTGATTGAGGACATGACGAAACAGAACAAGGATATTCTCGTACCGAATTGTTTTCAACGATTCACGAATGATAAAGGAGATCTGGATATACGGCCATATGATTATAATTCGTGGCATGAAAGTCAGGCTGGACTTGACCTTGCTGCTGGTCTACCTGAAGATGAAATTGTTCTGGAAGGGTATGCAGATATGGCTACTTGGCGATCGCTCATGGCTTATGAGTTTATTCGTGCACAAGAGCCGCATGTAGGCACGCGGACTGTCCAGATAGATGGAGTTGGTGGTACGGCGTTGCTGGTCAAGGCAGACGTGCATCGTGACGGGGCCATGTTTCCCACATTTCCTTTCTATCATCTGATAGAAACGGAGGGATTCGCCAAAATGGCCAAGCGCTTGGGCTATTCTGCCTTTGGTATGCCAGATTATCTTGTGTACCACTACAATGAATAATTATGCATGGCCAGTCCGCCAGCGCAATAGCAAGTTTCTCTTTTCCGGTTTTGCCCTTGCTGCGTGAGCATTTTTTCGAATGGTCGACACATTCGGAGAGTAGCGAATCAAGTAAGCATCTGCAACGAGTAGATACTCTTGCACTATTTCGAGATAATTGTCCAGAATTCGAATCTTGTTGCGCATGGCTGTGATTGTGTCATATTGCTGAGCAAGTGTGTCTGTCTTTGGTCGCCTTACAAGACGGCAATTCAAGATTGCTTTCCCTTTGCGCACAGGTTTTGCTATATTTGCACCTGGCACGATACTCATTGAGATGCTGGTGTGCGTATATTTGTAGAGGGTGATGAGTGCTGTGATGATCGAGACGAGTGTGGTTGTCTTCACATGATGTAAAACCAAGGACAACAGCATATTCATTGTTGGAAGGTATCAGTGTGAAGAGAGTATGAAAATCAACAGGATGCAGAAATCCGGAGTAGAGCTTCTCAAGTGGCTGGTGAACTTTAACCAGCCTCACACTTAATCTTGGAGGTTGTGCCTGACAAGCGCTGCGCCTACATGTCGTTTCTTTTCACATCGATCGTGACCATTGCGCACTCAGTGCTCTTGACATTCAAGCTTCCACAAAACCAATCCGAGCGTCTTTGGGTTGACGTTGACACGTTGAAGCTATATCAACTCAATGCTCGCCTTATGACTGTATCTGTTGATCCTTAGCCGCCTTCAACCTGATTTCTATGAGACGCATCGCATCAAGAGGAAAAAAAAAAGACGACGCAAGTGAACTTGTAAGCGATACCTTGTGTTTCGTACGTACGATGCAGCCATGCATATGGTAGTCGGTCTCGTGCTACGAGTCGTTTGTTGGGTTCCTGGCGATTACTTCCTGATGCACCTCAGCACATAATGATCACGAAACAGCATGTGATATCATAGCTGTAGCTATAGCTTGTCACCTTGAACAATAGCAACTCTCAAGCTGGAGCGACACAATGACTGCGAGGTGAGCTCCCCCTTCATAATGTGAAGATTTTGTTACTGATTTGACGTATCGCTGACCAACTGCCAAGTTCTTGTTGCATCTAAGAAATGATGTAGAATGCTTTTGGTATGGTACATCCTGTTGTGAGCGAAACCACCGGCTCAGATGTCCTTCGAAGTCTGCTAGCTGTTCTCAGTGGAGGTACCTTGGACGAGTTACACCAATACCTTACACACGATAGTCATCTGGATCTGTCCGCGGCTTGGACCTCGGCGAATCAAGGAAATGACAGTACTGCGGGCATCTCGATATGTAAAGCTGTGTCACAACTTTTATTACGCATAGACTACGAAGAGGGCTACAGTAGTCCTGGGTCGGCCTTTATACGGCGAGTGCTGCAAGAACAATCTCGACAGATCTGGCGAAATCTCTCGTCCTTACGACCTACGTACGTCAACCCAACCTTGAGATTGCTGTTGACCATGGCTCAATTCGATGCCGGTGCTCTTGCAAATGATGTCTATGTCGCGCTGGACTTCAATACGGCCAAAATTATACCAAAATTGCTGTCACGAGCAGGTCCACAAACCCAGAAGCCTAGCATGGACAAGATGACCTTGGGAAAACGGAAGAGGGATGATGGCGCTTCGAAAGAAGCCATGCGAACACTGTTTATTGAATTACTGCTGGCCATGCTAGAGCACACCTCGGCTTCTATCAAAGCAGAAATAATTCAGCGAAAGCCAGTTATGCAAGAATGGATGAAGCATTTGCACGCAGACCGAAAGGATTTAATTCTCAAAACGATAAGAGGTCTCTCTGACGTATTGAAGTCACGGAATGTTCCCAAATCAGCCAAAGTGCAATTCTGGCACGGCGGAATGCTAGAACAGTTCTTTCTCCAATACACGAAGCTCACGGAGGAACCTTGACCGGTGCTTTATCTTCATTGCAACCACGTTTTATGTCATTTGTGTAGATAATTTCCATGTTTAATTCCAGCCAATTTTCATTTTCGCAACTTTTTATACCTGAAATTTCATCCACAACACGTTGAATAAATCAAGAGTGTTTCTCACATGAGCGATGTCTGATATCGAGCCGGATGACCAGGAAGCGGAGCACAATGCTTCCGATGAGGCTATGCGAGCTCGAGTCGTGGAAGATCTAGGTGTATTTCTTCAAGAGGTGACCACGGACCCAGATCAAGGTGCATGTTTCGCATCAGACGGTCTGGTGCCGCCTCACAACAACAAGCTCTATAACCCGATCTTGGCTTCCTTCATCTTGACCCTCAAGCCGACAGAATCTCACGCGCATTTCCAGCTCCTCGTAGACATCCTTCAAGCGACACCGGAACTTATCGCTCACTGGACTCAAAACACAAAACTTGATTTCACACCGGATCTAAATGAAGCGTGGATCAGAGGCATGCAGCTGTTCGAACGCATCGCTGAGCTGTCGTTCCCAACCGGTACGTTGGGCAGAATTAAAGAGATTCCGGCATATATACTTCTCGAAAACATCTTTCCTACACCTCTTGGCAAAATTGCGACCAGGGCCTTACAACACGACTCTCAACTGGTCAGGCTTATGATCTGTCAGGTGCTCGCTTCCTGTATGAAGAAGGCATATCTACTGAAAGTTGACAATGAAATAGCGCTCGATGTGCTTGATACACTTCAAGGTCGATTACCTCTTGTGGAATCTATTCTGTCTTTGGCCTCCGTTGAACTTGTCATAACTGCCGACGAAAGCGATATTCTACTACGACAAAAGGCTCTGTCCGCCCTGGAGTATTACCTCTCAACATTCGAAGACATCCCAAATTTCGACTTATCCATGCTCTTCAATCGGATCATGTCATCAGACATAATCTCACCGTCACAAAGCCAAACAATGGACATTGATCATGATATATATAGTATGGAAAGACAAACCGTTCTGAATATGCTTGTATATACCAAAGATATTCAATGGTGGAAGAAACGCAAAGGAACATGCTCAATTTTCCTACTTTCGTTACGATATGCCTGGCTGACAACACGGCCTGCCTCACGGTTGGCCATCAAGTCGTTGTATCAGGTTATTCAAAGAGATTCAATCGCTTTCCAGTCGAATGGATGTTCAGCCTCTGCCATGGATTGCCGACTAGAAGCCTTGTTTAAACCACTAGAAGCGGAAGATATGCTAAGCGCTTTTGCAGTATTGGACTATGTTGAAGATTGCATGGTGAGGTTTCAGGCTGATCCCTACAAATATTGGGATCAATTCGTGGAGTTGTGTACAACTCACGATCTTGATACCAACGCCGACTTTCCCCTCTTTCTCATGACTTTGTATGAGCAGCTAGAATTTGTTAAGGAAAACAGAAAGGTCAAAGTCTGGTACTCGTATGTTCTGTCTCACATGATTACCGTCGGTGTAGATAAGAGCATTTGCCGACTGTTGTCTGGATCCAGCTTGCCCCTCGTAGCACACTCCCCGGACATATCACTCTATAACGGTGTCGTAACCTTGTTAGACATCTTGAATCATAACGTGGACGACGAGGAATTTATCAGACAAATAAACAGCGATACACACAGTCCAGACCACTACATGACAAACAACAACTTTGCAAATGACAAAACTGTCTATTCGAGAGACAACCCAGCTTTGGTTAATCAATCACGGATTATCCAGCAATGCCTGAGAGAGCTTGACTCAGTGGACCGAAAGCCCTATAAGCAGTTTCTACTTGACACCTGCATGTCGCAAGCACATATCAGTGCCCTTATCGCATCGAAGCTTCTCGAATACATTGCTGAGTTCTTCTCCGGCGAGGATATATCTCAGTCTGAGCCACTCTACGGACTTCTGGTCCGTTGCCTTCCTGTACATTCTTCCACAAGCATTGATTTCAAGAATCTACTGAGTACATCGCTCACGGTCAGCATTATATCGAATTATCTCGCAAACTCTACTCCACTCTCATTTCATGCAAAAGCAGCATTACTAGACTGTTTGCAAGATCCTGCCCAGATTAAAACAATTAGCTCACTGTTTGAACGGCTTTTCGATGCCCGAGACTGCCGTCATGATGTTATTTTGACCTCCATTGAAAAAGCAATGAGTCGAAACGTGTTGGAGTATTTTTCCTTACCAAAGCTTGTTCTACTAGCACCGCAATCTAATTCACAAGGAGAAATCAACAAGGTGCCCGAGCCAAAGGTCGTTGCCTCCCTGTTCGCGACTTATATCAGGACATATGAACTGACGGACTTTCCTTCGACATTTACAAGTTGGACTATTACAGCACCTGTGGAAGCAGCCGCTACAGTAATCGTGGAGCTTGTACAATCTCCCACGCAGCAAATGCACGAAATTGGTCTTCAAATCTTGAGCTCTAAAATTATAGATTTGAGCGCTTTAATAAGACGCCCCGAATCTCTACCTACCAGCATCGTCCGTTGCATTCTTGAAAAGTTCAAGATCGATCCAGAGACTCGAACAACGTTTTTAATTCAGGAAATTCCTCGATTGTTAACTGCTACTTCTCCATTCAATCAGAACCTAGTTCGTGTCATGGCATTGATTGATATCGATCATATGAACATCGGTATGGAAAATACCTTGCATCAGATCGCCGTGTATCACAATATTGTTGTAGATCTACTAGTGAAGAGGTTTGCAGAGGACAGGGCACAAGAAAAGAAGGAATTATCTCGGGAGATTCTCGACTTTTTATCTGCAGCAACTCCTTACGTTCAAAGAACCGCTCGTTTCGCTGCAGATGTGTCTAGCCTCACTTTGACTATAATGGTTGATGCAGCACTTGAAAATCAATTGGCGCATTCAGAAGTGATTCTATTCATTAGTGCAATAGTGCACTCCACGCAACTGGAAGCCTTCAATTATACCAGGACAATCCAATCTCTTATAACACAACCCTTTGTGTTTCGTAATCCAGACACTAGTCTGTGTGCTGTACAATTATTACACGCTATCATAACTCATAATCCGGAATTGGCTAATATCGATGTCTTGGACGCAACATTAAATCTGTACCAAGGATCTACACAGGAAGTGGATCGGTTGCTTTTTCATATCATCAGCACACTCGAAGCTACTCAGCATGTGTCAATTGGTAGTAGATTCAAGCGTTGGAGGCTGATTGAGTCTTTGGGAGAACAAGAGCAGGAGAACGGTCCGATTGAAGCAGTCCTATGCAAAGAAATGGCACTAAACACTATTTTTCATTTCCAGGATCATGATGCTGATGTCTCAAGTTCTCAAGCGGGAATGATCTACGACCTTCGCTGGATTCTGTCGATATGTCTTGGTTTCATGACTTCAGATCCGTCAAGCACGATGCTGCGACAACTTATTCAGCATCATGCGCTGGGTCTAGCATTTATCGGTATGTCATCTAATCATTTGGCGGTGCGTGTGCAGTCCTCGCAGATGTTGTCCAAGTATCATACTGCCATCTCCGGATCCCGAATATATGAGAAGATGCAGATGCTGATGCTTCTCGATTCTGTACGAGCATCCATCACTATCACGGACCTGGAGCGGGCCCCGATGCCCCTTCTTCAGTCGGTTTTCCTAGCACTGGCTACGCACATTTTACTGGATCCGACACATTTTCTCTATGCCATGGTGAACCAATTTGTACTGGCTCGCACACAATTGGACTTGACCGATGTACCAATGTTTATGAATTTGTTCTATTGTAGAACACTATACTCTACACATATTATCTGGTTACTCAAATTCTTGTGTGCTGGTATCAAGGACGGGGAGGATAGCCCGTATCGTCGTCGCCACGTTCTAGAATTATTCATGGGCCTGTATCATGCCCGCACAGCGAATGTCAAAATCAAGGAGGAGATTCGGCAGTTGATGGAGAAGAGTGTCCAAACTCAGGGAATGACGGATTATTTTGACAAGGTTGCGGGTCGAGCTTGGGTGACTATGTCGCACGACGAAGGTATACGGACATCCTCTATTTTGTCACGCATGTAAGTAATGTATATTTCTGAAGATATGTTGACAGTAATGACCCTTCGCTCGCATCCAATATGGGATTGCCTCTGTGGTGATGTACCAAAGTCCCGAGACAGGGCCACAATCAATGATTTAGTGTTGTAGATCGCTCGGCAAATAGCTGCAAAGTACAGGCAACCATCTAGACTCGTCTCTGAAAGACATGCTTACAGAAAACAAAGAGCCTTTCCGGATACCCGTTATAGGCTCGAGACGTCCTATCCTTGAAACCAACGAACTCGTATAATATTGACGAATTGACACGGTAGATGAGTCTCTGCAACAGGCCCCTGTCTTCCTCCAGATTCTATCTCGACTGTGGGGAAAGATTCATCTATCTTGTCAATTCGTCAAGATTATAACGGCATTGTATGAGCCTGTCGAATTCTTGCAAACGACAATCAGTTTGTTGCAATTGTCAAATTTTTTGTTGAGTATGATCGAGTTGTGATGGATTCAGGATGTCACTGATCGATGATGATGATGATGATTCAATTAAATTCCAACACTCTCTAGCGACTAAGCTAAGCGTTACTAAGTACAATAAAATCTCCATCGCTTCACACCTGCCT